>PVKS010013921.1:0-49603 GCA_004027875.1 Aplodontia rufa | reverse complement strand
ATGTACCACAGTTTTTGGATCCATTCATCCAGTGAGGGACATCTAGGTTGTTTCCATAGTCTAGCAATAGTAAATTGAGCAGCTATGAACATAGATATTGCTGTGTCACTATAATGTGTTGATTCTAAATCCCTGGGAAAGATACCCAGGAGTGGGATAGCAGGATTGTATGGTGGGCTCATCCCTAGTTTTTTGAGGATTCTCCACACTGCTTTCCAGAGGGGCTGTACCAGTCTGCAGCTCCACCAACAGTGTGTTAGTGTCCCTATCCCTCCACAGCCCCTCCAGCCTCTATTATTGTTTATTTTCTTCATTTTTGCCATTCTGACTGGCTTAAGGTGATATCTTAATGTGGTTTTCATTTGCATTTCTCTGATTACTAGAGATTTAGAGCACTTTCTCATGTATTCATTGGCTTGAACAATGTCCTCTGGTGAGAAGTTTCTATTTAGCTCTTTGGCCCATTTATTAATTGGGTTGTTAGTGTTTTTGTAGTTGAGATTTTTGAGGTTTTTGTAGATTCTGGATATGAGACCCCTGTCAGAGGAATCATAGCCCATGATTCTCTACATTTCTGTAGGAAACCTCTTGATTCTTTTGATTATTTCCTTGGCAGTACAAAAGCTTTTTAGCTTTGAACATAGTATTCTTAAACAAGGAATACAGTAAATACTTACTAATTTTTTTCTTTTTGCAACATTTCTTGGTCTGAACCACTGCAGAGGCTTATAGTCAGTAGCATTTCAGGAGCAGTAGACCTCTATAGTGCCAAAATATCTCTAAATGTCATTTACTTATGACAGAAGCCAGGAATCACTGGGGATAGAGTTGAGTCCAGTTTAGAACAATGAATCTTCAAGGTGGATCTAAAATATTTTGCATCATATCTTAGGTTTTTTTTTTTTTTAAATAAAGAGAGAGAGGGACAGAGGTGGGGGGAGAGAGGGAAAGAGAGAATCAATTTTATTTAGTTTTCCATGTGGCTTTCGTTGTTCTGACACTTTGTTGTGTATGTGGTGCTGGGGTTCAAACTTGCATTCTTGTGCAAGTTAGGCAAGCACCATAACTGCTGAGCCACCATTCTAGCCCCTACACCTTAATTTTATCATCTTTAAAATGGGACATATCTCACAGGGTTGGACTGACTTAATGTATATCAATTACTCAGAACAGTAACTTGCAATCCATAAGGGGTTTGTAGAAATTAGAAATTATTATTTACCTGTATTCCCATATAAGTGAGCATATTTTAATAATAAAAGGATTACATTCTAGAACATTTATCACACTTAGCTGTATATCTGAAGTCATCAAAATTTAATGCTGCTAAATTCTACAGCAGAGCTGGGATTTGAAATCAAATCTCCTTCACTCAGGAGCCCACCTTCAAGGCCCTATCTGTGGGTGGTTGTATCTGATTATACATTATGTCCTGAGAAATTCTACTTTTGTGTATATTAGACCAACTACCTATGGATGAGAATATATTGTGGGAGGTATGCTTGTAGAAATCTAGGAGGCTAGCAGAAAAGTTCCAGCACACTGTTGGGGAAAAAAATGAATAGATGTGTTGAACAGGGCCTGCTCCCTAACAGTATCATGGTGAACAGTGAATCTAAGTGCTTTGTGTAGGCCAGTTTGACCTTGTGGAAATGGAAGAAGAAACACAAATTTGAGCATTTTAGGACACTGACCTAGGGAAAATAAATGGGAAGCTCTTGATTGAAAAGGCACATAATCTTTTTAATTTTTTTTTTTTAAGAGGGGGAGAGGTCTGGAGTGGCGGCTCAGCAGCTTCAGTGCTTGCCTGGCATGTGCAGGATGTGGGTTCAAACTCCAGCACCACGTACACAATGAAGTGTTGTGGCAATGAAAGCCACATGAAAAACTAAATAAAATTGATTCTCTTTTTCCCTCTTACTGTCCCTGTTCCTCTCTCTTTAAAAAGGGGAGGGTGGAGAGAGGGGGAGGAAGAAGAGAGAGGGAGAGAGAGAGGAAGAGGGAGGGAGGCAGAAAGAGAGAGAGGATATATCAATTTTGTTTATTTTTTAACCTGGCCTTTGTTTCTCCAACATTTAGTTGTGTATGTGTGCTAGGGTTTGAAAACCCTGGTCATCAATGCATGTCAGGCAAGCGCTCCCAGTGCTGAGCCACTGCTCCAGCCCCAAGAAAGCATGTAATCTTAAGAATACCCTTCACCTGCAAGAGGGATCAAGGGGTGTAGGGTGGCACCATCTATACAAAAGGCCTGAGTGTTGGAATCCTTAGCTGCTCTTTGGTGAAGGTGGTTCTCCTCTAAAGCCACTCAGTAAAGACTGGAGAAGGTGACTGCTTTGTTGAATGTGAAGACAGCAAGCCAACACTTCAAAGAACATTAAAACTCAAAGAAAACATGACATCACAAAGGAACACAATGATATTTCCAATAACCAACTCGAAGAAATAAAGACTAGGAAATGCTAACAAAGAATACAAAATAATTGTTTTAAGAAAGGTCAGTAAGCTCAAAGGAACACAGGCAACTCAAGAAATTAGATAGTATATGAACAAAATAAGAAGTTCAACAAAGAACACAAAATAGAAGAAACAAAATTTGGGAGCTGAAAGAATAAAAGAAATGAAAACTGCAACGCAGAGTGTCCAACAGCAGATTGATCAAGCAGAAGAGTCTTTGGGCTGAAGAGTTTGAAAATATTGAAAATACTAAGGAAAGAAAAGAAAAACTAATGAAAAGAAGAAACCCTATAGAATTTATGGTACACATGAACAGAGCTAAAATTTGTATAGTGCCAGTATAAAGAAATAAAATAGGGGGCTGGAGTGGTGGCTCAGAAGTTACGGCGCTTGCCCAGCATGCATGAGTACATGGGTTCAAACCCCAGCACCCACATACACAACTAAGTGTTGGAGCAACGAAAGCCATGTGAAAAACTCAATAAAAATTGATTCTGTTTCTCTCACTGTCCTTTTCTCTTAAAAAAATCTTTGCAAAAAAAAAAAGAAATAAAATAGAAACACAGGGAAAGAGTAAAGAAATGCTAGCAAATCTTCAGAGAGGGATGGACACCCAGATACATGAAGCTCAAAGGTCTATAATCAGTTTCAACCAAAATAAGACTGCAACAAGAACATACTTTAACTAATCTGTCAAAATCCAAGAGATGATCATTACATCTTTGAGACAAAAGAGGCTTATCATATACAACAGATCATCGAGCACGATATCAGTACATTTCTCTGCAGAAACATTACAGGTCAAGAGAGAGTAGGATTGTACAAGGGTTGAAATACAGATATTGCCTCCTAAAAATACTGTACTTGGCAAAGTGGTTCTTCAGAAAGGAAACAAAGATATAAGCTTTCTTGAATAAACAAAGATGAGAGAATTAATCAGTATTAGAACTGATACACGAGAAATGTTAAAGGGTGTTATTCACTTTAAAGGAAAGGATACATATTGGCAGTATAAAAACATTTGAAAATATAAAACACATGGGTAAAGATAAGTGTATATTCAAATGTAGTTAATCTTAATTCTAATGGAAATGTGTAAACACTTGTAACTATGGTAAAAAAAAAACCTGAAAGATAAAACTATTAAAAATAGCTATAAGGGGGCTGGGGTGGTGGCTCAGTGGTTAGAACACTTTCCTGGCATGCACAAGGACATGCGTTCAAACCTTAGTACCATGTGCACAACTATGTGTTGGAGCAATGAAAGCCACATGAGAAACTAAACAAAATTGATTCTATCTCTCATTGTCCCTCTCTCTTTTAAAGAAAAAAAAGCAGTAAGTCTGGGGATGTAGCTTCTTGGAAGAGTGCCTAGCATGTGTGAGGCCCTAGGTTTGATCCCTATCAATCCCAATAATTAACAAAAAGCTGTAGTTTCAGTAATTTGATAGTGAATATACAATACAGAAAGATACAAACTGTGACATCAAAATGATAATGTGTGGAGAGGGGAAATAAGAGGCTGTATAATTTTTTCTAAGTGAAGTTATCTGCTTAAATTAAGGGTATTAAAACTTTGTTTTACAAGATATACTCCAAGCTTTAAGTATGTCAATATTTATACTATTGTCACAAATATTAAAAAAATGTGCTTCATAGGTAAAAGAATTATGTTACTAAACTTGTGTATATTAGAATAAATATATACCCCAGAAAGAGGGACAGGAGGAAGGAGGTGGGGAGTGCTGGAGGGGGATATTGGGCAAATTATATTGTTGTATTGTGTGCATGTATGAATATATGACAACAACTCCCATCATTATGTATACCTATAATGCACCAATTAAAAACAAAAATCCCTTTGTTTTACATAAATAGGGTAATCACAAAGGAAGAACCTGTAGTATATATAAAGGATAAAGAAAAAGGAGTTGGTAGTACTGAAGAAAACCATCAAGTCACAAAAGACAGCAAAAGAAGAAAGGAACAAAGCATCTGCATAACAGCAAGGAAATAGTTAACAAAATGGCAAGAATGAAGTCCTGAGCTGTCAATAATACTGGAATAAATGGAATATAAAAACAGAATGATATAATGGATTAAAAAACAAACAAACTATATGCTGCCTTCAAGAGACCTTTTATAGCTTTAGGGACACACGTAACCTGAAAGCAAAGAGATGGAAAAGATATTCCACGCAAATAGAAACCTAGAAGAGCAGAGGTGGCTGAGAGATGAGGCCCCAGGACACAGACCTTATCAAAGACATGATCACAGGCACATCTCAGGCTGACTGCGCTGTGCTGATTGTTGCTGCTGGTGTTGGTGAATTTGAAGCTGTATCTCCAAAAATGGGCAGACCCGTGAGCATGCCCTTCTGGCTTACACACTGGGTGTGCAACAACTAATTGTTGGTGTAAACAAAATGGATTCCACTGAGCCACCCTATAGTCAGAAGAGATACGAGGAAATCGTAAAGGAAGTCAGCACTTACATTAAGAAAATTGGCTACAACCCTGACACAGTAGCTTTTGTGCCAATTTCTGGCTGGAATGGTGACAACATGCTGGAGCCAAGTGCTAATATGCCTTGGCTCAAAGAATGGAAAGTCACCTGCAAAGATGGCAGTGCCAGCGGAACCACTCTGCTTGAGGCTTTAGACTGCATCCTGCTACCAACTCATCCAACTGACAAGCCTTTGTGTCTGCCCCTCCAGGATGTCTACAGAATTGGTGGTATTTGTACTGTTCCTGTGGGCCGAGTGAAGATTGGTGTTCTCAAGCCTCACATGGTGGTCACCTTTGCTCCAGTCAATGTCACAACTGAAGTAAAGTCAGTTGAAATGCACCAGGAAGCTTTGAGTGAAGCTCTTCCTGGGGACAATGTGGGCTTCCATGGCAAGAACGTGTCTGTCAAAGATGTTCGTCGTGGCAATGTTGCTGGTGACAGCAAAAATGACCCACCAATGGAAGCAGCTGGTTTCACTGCTCAGGTGATTATCCTGAATCATCCAGGCCAAATCAGTGCTGGCTGTGCCCCTGTACTGGATTGTCACACAGCACATATTGCTTGCAAGTTTGCTGAGCTCAAGGAAAAGATTGATCGCCGTTCTGGTAAGAAGCTGGAAGATGGCCCTAAATTGTTGAAATCTGGTGATGTTGCCATGGTTGACATGGTTCCAGGAAAGCCCATGTGTGTTGAGAGCTTCTCTGACTCTCCTCCTCTGGGTCGTTTTGCTGTTTGTGATATGAGGCAGACAGTTGCTGTGGGTGTGATCAAAGCAGTGGACAAGAAGACTGCTGGAGCTGGCAAGGTCACCAAGTCTGCCCAGAAAGCTCAGAAGGCTAAATGAATACTACCCCTAACACCTGCCACCCCAGTCCCAATCAGTGGTGGAAGAAAGGTCTCAGAACTGTTTGTCTCAATTGGCCATTTAAGTTTAATAGTAAAAGACTGGAGAATGATAACAATGCATTGTAAAACCTTCAGAAGGGAAGGAAAATGTTTTGTGGACCATTTTTTTTTTGGTGTGTGTGTGTGGCAGTTTTAAGTTATTAGTTTTTAAAATCAGAACTTTTTAATGGAAACAACTTGACCAAAAATCGGTCACAGAATTTCAAGACCCATTAAAACAAAAGTTTAATGAGGAAAAAAAGAAAGATTTCAAATAAACAACTTAAGGTTATCCTCAGGGAATCAGAAGAAAAAACTAAGCTCCAAGTCAGTAGAAGGAAGTAAATAATAAAGATCATAGTTCAAATATATGAAATAGAGACTAGAAAATAATAGAAAAAAATCAATGAAACTAAGAGTTCGTTCTTTGAAAAGGTAAACAAAATCAAAGAATCTTTCACCAGCCCGAGAAAGAAAAGGTTCAAAGTCAGAAATGAAATAGGCGACATTAGAACTGATCTCACAGAAAATAGAAGATCATAAAAGAGATTATTATAAATAATTATGTACCAACAATTTGGACAATCTAGAAACATAACCTACTAAGACTAAATCATGAGGAAATAGGAAATGTGAACAGACAAAAAACAAGGAGATTTAATCAGCAAGCAAAAGTCTCCCATCACAGAAAAGCCCAGGGCCTGATGTAATCCTTTTAAAACTCTTCCAAATAGTCAAAATAGATGGAACACTTCTGAATTATTTTGATACCCTGATACCAAAGCTAGACACACTTTAAGAAAGAAAATTACAAGCTGGATACACATCCAGCCTGTACTCATGAGGCTGAGTCAGGAGGATCATAAGTTTGTGACCAGGCTGGGCAACTTAGATGCTGCCTCAAAATTTAAAAAAAAATTGTAAAAAGGGAAAGATAGCTCAGGGTTTTGATACTGGTATTGTGGATGTCAGGTTTATGTCCCCTCAGAGTCGAAGAATGAAACTGAGGGACATGGAGGAAAGCATAGAAGACAGATTTTATTTTATAGAAAGTAAAGCATAGGGAAAAGAGCAGACTTCCCCCAGAGTGGGAGAAGGGGACAGAACTGAATAGGCAGCTAGGTTTGCCCTTTTTATAGGAAGTTCACCCAATTGGTCATCCTCTCCCTTCCCCCAAACCTAGGCCGGTGAGAAATTCTGGTAGGGTCTGGCCTTGGGTTTGTACCTCAGGCATCAAAAGAAAGAATGTGGCAGTTTGCTTAGCAGAAGGGAGAGTCTGCATTTGAAACCACTTGGCCAGACCCTTCTCGTTTGCATTGGGGATGTCAAATTGATCTTAAAGGAAAGAAACCGGTTTTCCCTTGATTGACTCTACCATTCTAATTACCCTGACTGCCTAACTCCCTCCTCCCCAATCTCAGTTTGATCCCCAGTTTAAAAAAAAAATATAAGCCAATATTCTTGGTGAACACAGATGCAAAACTCAACAAAATAATGCCAAACCAAATTCAATAGCACATATGCTTAGATCAAGTAGGATTTATCTCAGGGATGGAAAGATAATTTGACATGTGTAAATCTATAAATGTGACAAATCATAGTAAGATAAGAACCATGTGATCATCTCAATAGATGCAGAAAAACCTTTTGACAAAATTCAATATAGTAGGCAGGTGCAAGTGAACACAAGTATTCTAAGGTTTAGCCTAAATTTACATGCATGCAGTTAAAATAAACTCAAGAGAACAGTTTAATTTAAAGAGGGTCAAATGTGGGGTTGCTGTCAAGCAGTTCAGGACTTATCTCTAGAAAATTCAAATTTAAGTAAGTCAAGTCATAAGGAAATCTTTTATATAGAATTCTAAGTAAATTGAGGAAATGAGTTAAATTCTGAAACACCAATACACAATGTACCACATGTGAGAAGTTGCCAAAACATATGCAGATCTGAGATCCCAAGGAAGGCTTCCTGAATTCCTTACCTCAGATGCCACAGGTTACCTCTACTATGAATTAGCATATGTTCAGTAAGTGTGAGAAAGTAGGGTCTTCCCACATTCTTTCCAAATATAAGCTTTTCTCAAATATGAATTCTTCCCATGCAGTAAGGCATTCAAAATTGCTACTTGCCCCCATATTACTCAGCTGTGGCTTCTGAGTTCTTGAATACTGAATAAGGTGTGTGGATTTAGTAAAAAGTTTCCTACATTCCTGACATCCAAAGGACCCTTCACCAAAGTGAATTTCATGTGCATCTTAAGGCCTATTTCCAGTATTTATTTTTCTTAATAGAGAAGGAAAAGTTTATTTTGCGTTCTCAGTTTCAGAGGTTCAGTTCATGATCAGTCAGCTCCATTGCTTTGGGTCTGAAGTGAGGCAGAACATCATGGTGGAAGGGTTTGGTGGAGGATATGTTCAGCTCATGGCAGCCAGGAAAGGGAGGGAGAAAGAGAGAGTGTGTGTGTGCACAAATAGAGGGCTGTATTCTATGTTGACAGAAGTGTGAGGAATATCTAAAGGCTTTCCCACGTTCCTCACATTCAAATGGCCTTTCTAAATTGTGACTTCTTAAATGCTGAGATTTGAGGATCAAAGACTTTCCCATATTCCTTGCATTGATAAAGCTTCTCCTTTTGTAAGTTTTCCTATGAACAGTGAGAAATGAGGCCTAATGCAAAGGCTTTTCCATGTCCTTACATTCATAAGGCTTTTCTACAGTGTGAGTTCTTCTGTATTTTATAAGACCTGAAAAAGATCGAAGATGACTTTCCCACACGTGTTATATTCATAGGTTTTTCTTGTGTGAATTTGTATGTGAATATTAAATTTTGAAAAAGGAATAAATTCTTTGTTATCCTAGAAAACATAGTGTTTCTCTCCAGTATTAAGTCTTCTATGTTTAGTAAGATCCTAAATATCTTACATTCCACAGGTATTGGTCCACTGTGAGTTTTTTTTTTTTAATTTTTTTTAAGAGAGAAGGACAGTGAGAGAGAGATAGAATCAATTTTTATTGAGTTTTTCACATGGCTTTTGTTATTCTGACAGTTGTGTACGTGGGTGCTGAGGTTTGAACCCGTGTACTTGTGCATGCCAGGCAAGGGCCGTAACTGCCGAGCCACAGCTCCAGCCCCCACTGTGAGTTCTTAAATGCTGAATAAGATAGAAGTCTTTCCCACATTTAGTCATAGAGCTTTTCTCCACTGTGAGTGTGCATGTGTACAACAAGGCCTGTAGAATGAGAAGCAGTTTTCCTACACTCCTGAAAAGTATATGGCCAAGTTCCATAATGAATTCTCTCGCATTCCCTAAGGTGTGAGAAGGAAGGCAAGCCTTTTCCATAGTCATGGCATTTATGTGATTTCTCTTTATTGTGAGGTTTCTTGCAGATGAGAAGATGCGCATTTTGGCTAAAGGCTGTTTCACATTGATGACAGGAAGTTTCTCTGCAATATGAATTTCCTTGTGTAGAGAAAATGTAGAGTGTTTTGAGAAGGCATTTTCACACTGATTACAATGCATAAGGTCTTTTTAGAGTATATTTTCCTCTTAGTTATTAGGGCTAAGTGTTCACTAACGGCTTTTTCGCATTGGTTAAAGTTCATTGGTTAAATAGTTACTCTCCCATGTGCTTTCTGTCCTCTTGATGAATAGATCAATAATGACTTATGTTTTCCAAATTTATTTAATTCTAAGAATCTTCCCTTAACCCCAAATTCTGTTATGCATAAGAAATAAACTGGTATGACTGAAAATTTTCATTGTTTTTTCTTCTATTTTCAGTGTAATGCAAGGTCCTAGACCTGAACGCTTTCAAGCAAAATGAAATGACTGTTTTGTCAGACAGTTGTTACATTCTTTACTTTCACAGGGTTTATAGAATTAGAATTTAGCTGATAAATTGCCCAAGACTGAATAATAATAATAATAATTATTATTTTTCAAGGTGAGAGAATCATTTATTAGACAGGGAAAGGCCATTTAAAGAGAGGAAACATACCCAAAAACATATTTAGCTAGGCATTTTCGTTCACTACTCAGTACATCATGGAACTAGGCCACATACAAATAGGAAGATGCTTTCATACCACTCAAAAAGAGGCCACAATGCTTGAAAAACAAGTATTAGGGCATTACAGCGCACAGTCTCCAATTCACCGATCTACATTTTCTGCCATTAGGCTATTAGTCCACAGTATTGGCTGGATCCCTGATTATCCAAGAGCAAATTCTTTATTTAAACTACTTCTTAGTTACATAAATGGGAATGCTTAGTTGAAGGAACTCTGTAAAAAAATGTATTTTGAGGGCAGTTTAAAGTATTTGCTAGGGCTGGAGCGGTGGCTCGGCAGTTAGGTGCTTGCCTGGCATGAGTGAGTATGAGAGTTCAAACCCCAGCACCGCGTACACAATGAAGTGTCCGAGGAATGAAAGTCACATGAAAAACTACATAAAAATTGCTTCTCTCTCTCACTGTCCCCTTTCTTTTAAAAAAAAAAAAAAAAAAGTAGGGCTGGAGCGGTGGCTCCACGGTTACTGCACTTGCCCTGCATGTGCAAATACAAGGGTTCAAACCCCAGCACCCATGTACGCAACCAAGTGTTAGAGCAACGAAAGCCATGTGAAAAACTCAATAAAAATTGATTCTCTCTCTCTCTCTCACTGTCCTTCTCTCTTTAAAAAAAAAAAAAAAAGTATTTGCCAGTTTTATGATGTCTAGAATTTCTCTAAGAGTTTCTTTTGAGGTAAGTAACACTAGTCATAAACATCAATTATGGTTATTGTGCTGCTTTTCTATGTTATGGAATTTCCAATCTTCCTCTTATATGGAAGGCAAGGGATTATACTTTATGAATCTTACCACTTCCACCATATTGGATGTCTTCCCTTGCAAAGTATTTTGCTGAAGTGCTGACCATTTGGAATGAATTCAAATTTCCCAGTCTGAAATAAGGTAAAAAAAAAATTCTTAGAGATATAAATAATGGAAGGAAGGTGTTAAAAATGAAAGACCAATGTGTATATACTTTTTTTTTTAAAGAGAGAGAGGGACAGTGAAAGAGAAAATACCAATTTTATTCAGTTTCCCACGTGGCTTTCATTGATCCAACACTTCCTTGTGTAAGTGGTACTGGGGTTTCAACTTATGTCCTTGCACATGTCAGGCAAGCACTGTAACCCCAATGAGTATACAATTTAAAACACTGACTTGAAATATAGTTTTCTCTTTAAAAACAAAAAACAAAACCACCTCTGAAAAAACAGATTGAGCAATATAGCTGGTTTTAATAGTTTGGAAACAATAAGGTCTGTGGTCAAATGGAGAGATGTATGAAGAAATAATTCCCTAAACACTAAGATTGATAATTTTTAATTGTTTTGATGTGGGTGATTAAACCCAGGGCCTCATGTACGCTGGGCAAGTAAGTGCTCTACCACTGAGCTGTACACCCCAAGCCCCTAAACGCTAGAGTTGATGCTAAACCAGTAAAAGCCATAACGGGGAAAGTAAGTCGAAAGGAAATGGATAAAGAGCTAAGTGCAAATGATGAATTTAAAGAACAAATCTCACGGTCAGATCACACACTTTCAAGATGGATGGAAAACGAAAGACAAAGAAAGGGAGAGTTACCGAAGCAACCTCACAGACCAAATGGCCTCAGCAGTCTGAGGAGAAAGGTGCATCTCGAAACGCTTTCCACGCGACGTGTACACGTGGACCGTACCTTGGGTGGGTAAGGGCTGTTTCTCCTGATCGCCTCTGGGGGCTGAAAGCGTGGCTCGGAGGTAGAGCGCTTGGCTGTCAAGCGTGAGGGCCAGGGGGCAGCCAGGGCCGGACAGCAGGGCTGCTCTTCCTTTCGGCGTCTGACACCCGGGGCACAGCGCCTGGCAGAGCCGCGCGGACCCCCGCGCCCGGGACCCACACCCGCAGCGGCCGCCAGCATCCGGGCAGGCTCGGTCAGCCTGGGCTCTCCGAGTTGGAACTGCGACTCCACAGCGCCCACCCGAGGCCGCAGCACGGGCTGCTTCCCTTTTAGACCCTCCCGCTCCCGGGGAGCAGCTCCTCGGCGGGGCCAGACGCTGACAGAGCATTCAGCTCACACGCAGGGTGAGCGCGGCTAAGATGGCAGTGTTCCCGCGCATGCGCAGAAACAGGCGCGCGGCGCGCGCAGACGCGCAAGCCCGGAAGTGGGTGAGACTTCGGAGGAGGGGCGGGGCGTTCGACTTCCGTTTTTTTCTGCCTAGGGCCAAGGAGGAAGCCAAGTACGTGGGTTGGCTTGCGTAGGAGAGCAAACACGTGATTTTGAGACTTTCGACACACGGACAGTAGAGTGCACCTTTCGCTTGAGAGTTGTAAAAAATTAGCATCCTGATAGCACGAAAACCGTTCTATGACTTTATTTGAATCCTGATGCTGTCCTCATATACTAGTGACAATGGTTCCTTTTGACTGAGCAAAACTCAGGCAGACGCTTGAACCTTTTCTTTTTTTTAAAGGCGGGGGAGAGAAAGACAGAAGCAATCTATTTCGTTTTTCATGTGTCTTTGGTTCCTCAGACACTTCGTTGGGTACGTGGTGCTGGAGTTTGACCTCACATCCTCGCGCTTGCCAGCAAGCCCTGTAACCACTGAGCCACCGCTCCAGCCCCATCTTGAACATTTTCTGAAGGTCGTCTGCACAGCTCTTTGTAAAATCCAATTTTAGCAAGAACCCTATTAAGTCAGTTTATCCAGAACTTCCTTCTCCCAATCCTCTGATCATTCTTGATATTGTTAAAGAAAAAAGAGAAATCTGAAAATGAAGTTTATTTGAGCAAGGAAATGGTATTCCACACTAAAGTTGGTTCTGTTAGCTGCTAAGCGAGGTAGGCACTTTTATCAGCAAACTCCTACAGTAATGCACCCTGAAAGAGTTATTTTTGTTTTGGCTAAAACTTTCTGGAGAAACTTACTAAGATACAGCCAAGTTGATCAAGCCAGTCATTCTTTTAGGCACCTAGCAGTAAACTTGGCTCATTATAATACTGTATTGAGCATGCCCAGAAGTGTGAGTGTCTGCCATCCTCCCTTTTTGAACATGTGCTCTATGACCTGGAGTAGGGCATGCTCATAATAAATGTGCCCACCCCTACGTGTGCTTGTCTATATAAATAGGTATAGGTTCACAGAATAAAATTCCCATAATTTCCTTGGGGAGAGCATGGTTTTGTAGGTAACTCCAGGGCTCTCATTTCTCACAGAGGATAATAAATCTTAAGTTATTCTTTTACTTTCTGATGGTGCTCACTGGTTTCACATTCACCAAGAGAAGAACCTGTTGCATTAGGTTACAATTCAGAGTGCCCCCTCCACTTGTGCAGGTTGTATTTATAGTGGAAGAAAAGGAAGTGAAATACAGAAACAACCTGAATGACTGCAGTCAGCATTTGCCTTATATACAGTTGGTTGATGAGGCATTTGCCTTATATGCAGTGGGTTGATCAGTTGGCAACCAGTGGTTGGCTGAAGCTTGACTGTCGTGAGTGACTGAGACGCAGTTGCTAAGGTTAGACACAGATTGCTTCCACATCAAGCCAAGGTTCACTTTACAGAGCTATTTGGGGCCCAACTTATTTCAACAAAGTGTAATAAGGTTCCTAGCTTCAACCATCCTGAAGGAGATGTAGGATCCCTTTGGCCTGTCTTCAGCAAGAATCCTTTTAGAGGTGCTGAAGTGGTGGGTCAGCAATTACGATGCTTGCCTGCCATGTGTGAGGACACGAGTTTGAACCCCAGTACCACATATCCAATGAAGTGTCAGAGCAATGAAGGCCACATGATAAACTAAATAAAATTGATTCTCTCTCTCTCATTATCCCTCTCTCTTAAAAAAATCCTGTTAGATTGGTCTAGTCAAAATCCCCCTACCCCCTATTTGTGATTTCTCTTAGTTATTTTAGTTTCTGATTCCTCTCCCCACACCTACTGATAAGGAGATTGGATGATATCTGAGATAAGATTTTACTGGAAATCAGATTGTATTCTTGAATCCTGTGTCTTTGCATGATAATATATCAAGCAAGACATGAGACTTAGTAAAAGAATAGCAAAGTTTATTAGAAGAGGAAGAAGAAGGGGGAAAGCATCCTCAGGGGAGGGAGTACTTGCCTCTCAGAACAGTGACAACTCACTTAGTTTTGAGTTCAGTTTTTATTGGGATAGAAGGGGAGTGTTCTAGATAATCCCCCCTATGCACTACCTCTTTTGACAGATGGTAGGATTGTATCTGATTTTTAAGTCCACACTGTGTATGTTTCTACTTAAGGGAAACTCTAAGTCATTTTGTTTTGTGTAAAGGTCATAAAGGCTCTCTTTCATCTGGGTCCATCCTGGATCAGGGTAACTTGTGTTTTTCTCTCTTTTTTCATTTATCTTTTCAGTGAAAGATGATGGATATGGAAAATTACCAGAAGCCGCTCAGCCAGGCAGCAACCCCCCTACTCACTGTTTCAGAATCTACTGACTCTGGCCCTCATCTGAATCTATTGCCTCTGGCCTTATCAGAGGTTCCCCACCCTATTGAAAAACTCGGTTAAATCTCCACCCTACTGCAAAACCCAGTTTAACCAGAAAACTCACATCTTAGCCCCCTCTGCCCTCATTCCCTATCTACCCCAGTCTGGAAGTGGCAGGTGGGTCCTGACTCCACTGGGCCTCCCCTCTGCAGGTTTCTCCGGAGTAAACCTGTGTTACTGTTGAGCCACCTCTCTCCTCTCTGTTTTCTTCATTTTCGTCTCTTTCATTACAAGGGCCAAAATATTGACTATTTTCCTTAACCCTTTAACTATCTTAACTTCAGTAATCTGGTTTTGGTATTAAACATCCAGCGGACCAGTTTCATCACACTTAAAGTGGGAATACTATGTTACAATTTTATAGTTACCCTTTGTTGAATAAAAGTAGATGTCAGCATTAGATCCTATCTGTCCTGCAGGTGATCCATGTCTTAATTCAGGTTTTTCTATTAGAAGTAGTACTTCTGCAAAACACTAATAAGCAACAGTTTTAGATACAGAGGAAATGAGGGGGGAGGGTTTGGAGGAGGAGGAGAAGCCATAGTTGTCGGACAAAGGGCTGGAGGACTGTAGCTGCAGGAGGGGAGGAGGAAGACGTTTGAGCTAAGTAAGTGGGGGGGGGGGCAAGAGTGCAAATCCCAAAGGCCCGAAAATGTGGCATCTCTGACCATTTCTCTGTCCGGCAATAGTAATTGACCAAATTAGTGAGGATTTGAAAGTCAAAAGTCCCAAAATGTTGAGTAAAAGACCAGCCACTTATGGTGTAAGAATTGAGAGAGTCAAGTGGACCAAGGCCGGGACATCTTCTCAGCCTACGGTGGCACAGAACGGAATGGGTGGGGGGGTGTCTGTGGGACATGTGAGTTACAGACAGACTTCTGTGAAGGAATTTGCATTTCCCATGGCCTTTCAGTATTATTTGGGTGCGAACAGGAGCAGAAAGAGGAATGGGTGGGTGGGGGTCTGTGGCACATGCGACTTACAGATAGTCCCCTGTGACAGAGAGTGTAACTGGAAGGCCAAGGAAATGCAAAGGAACTTACTCCACTTCTGTTGGCCTGGATGAACGGAAACAAAAGGTGCAGGAGCTTTCTGGTTTGTCTGTGGGAGACAGTGGACCTCAACCTTGGTGGGGGAGGTCTGAAAACCTGTCTGGGTTTCAGCACCAAATGTAAAAATCAGGAACGCAGATATTCAGCATCAAATGTAAGTTCAGGCACGGATGTTCAAAAAGGAGTCAGACCTAAAAGTGGCTGAGCAAAGCCTTTTTATTGGGAATTGGCTCTCAGGCCATGCTCCCCAGTCCACAAGAGTGAGAGTGGGAAGGGGAAGTGGCACGTGGCCCTGGCTGGGCAGCAACTTTACAGACTGGGGTGGGCAGGGGAAGTTTGGGGGTCTTGTATCCCTCAGGGATTGGCAGGTGACTCCATCCATCATTGAGCGATTGCGAGATGCCATTGGGTTTTATCTGCCAGTGTCTGATTGGTTGTTCCTTCGAATGTGGGCTGCCTGATACCCTGCCCCCGTCCAGCAGTCTGAAACCAATGTAACAAGTTTTAGATCCACAGATTTCCCTAACCTCCTATATGGGTAATCAGTCTATATTTCACTGGTATGATTATTTAGTTCTAATATTTAAAAAGCCACCTCATAGAAAACAGATGACATTCCCCAATTCTAAGGGCACATATGCCATTATAAAAATTAAATGTGTTCCTAGCAACTCTACTAATGTTTCTAAAGCAATGAATGTCCTCCACTCACAAGTAAATGACATGTCAGACCACATCTTAAGCTCTGATAAGTTACTATCTTCATGGTCTTCAAAGGCTGGCTGATAACACTGATTGCTTTATATTAATTGCTTTCAGAAAATAATGTTTTGCTGCATTATTCATTGTTCTAGCATGATCACTTCCCCGTGTACACCATGTCCAGTCACCTGCCAACTGCCACCATCGTGAACCTCTGGACTGTCCTGATGCACGAGATGCCTAGAGTCCATTAAGTACCAGGTGGTCATGGAAGTATGACCCTCCATGCAGCTGCCTCCCAATGTCTCCCAAGGCCCCCCAGATAGACCCTCTGGAGAGTTTCTCTGACTGCCACAGCCAATGACCCACTGGCAGCATGGAAAAAGCCAGAATGGCCATCATTCTTTTTTCCCAAAGGCAATCAAGGATCTCTGCAGAGGGAAATTGAAGCAGGAGATAGATTATCTGTAGGCAGATAGAAAATGGGGACCTCGGAGAATGGGATTCCCCTACCCCAAACTAAAACCTTAGGCCAAAACCCTTTTGTTTTAGGTTGCCTGAATGGAAGGCCCCACTCATGCATAGATGACAAACTGCTTTTTTTGGCAGGAACACCCTAACCAAATTCAATGCCTCCATTCATTGTTTTTTTTTAAGATAGAGGGACAGTAGAGAGAGAAAGAGAATCAATTTTATTTAGTTTTTCATGTGATTTTCATTGCTCTGATACTTTGCGTTAGGACAGTCCAAGGTGGTTGGATGGGGGCAGGGCATCAGGTAGCCTGCGTTCATGAGGGAACAACCAATAAGGCATTGGCAGATAGTCCCCATTGGCATCTTGCAATTGCCCGATGATTGATGGAGTCCCCAGCCAATCCGAACTTCCCCTGTCCACACCAGAATATAAAGTCGTTGCCCAGGCAGGGCTGCATGTGACTTCTCCAGCCCCTCATGATGACCGACTGGTGAACTTTGCCCAGGAGCTGACCCCAAATAGAGCCTTGCTCAGCTTCTTTTGGTCTGACTCCTTTTTGGTCACCAGCATCTGATCTTAGACCTTGTTGTGTATGTGGTGCTGGGGTTCGAACCTGTGTCCTTGAGCATGCCAGGCAAGCTCCATAAGTGCTGAGCCACTGCTCCAGCCCCACCTTCATTCATTTTAATACTTACTTTGGCCCCCAACATTCCTTCATCCTCTCATGCCATTTCCTTCCCCTCTAATATCTCTGTCACCACTCCTCCCTGAGGTGTCAACTACAGTGTGTGGGCTATCTCCAAACCCACTGTGACCACCCACCAAACTCTTGTTAAAATTTCCCTACAAGAGCCTGCTTCCACCTAGAGCAAGTTATCTGCTATCGCCTCTCTGGCTGCTTCAATTATAACCAGGGAATCTTTTTCCCAGTCAGAATTAATACTTAATGTCTGTTTACCCACTAGCTGGATTAAAATTTGATATCATCAACCCAACTCATTATATCCCTTTAGAGTCTGGAATGATGGATATCGAAAATTACTAGAAGCCACTTAGCCAGGCAGCAAACCCCTACTCACTGTTTCAAAAATCTATAGACTCAGGCCCTCACCGAATGTATTGCCTTGGGCCCTTATCAGAGGATCCCCACACTACTGAAAATCTCAGTCTAACAACTACCCTGCTGAAAAACCCACTTTAACCAGAAAAAATCCTGCTGTGATTTCCTGTCCCCCAATTCAGCCCATAAAAGATCACCTATGCGGAAGCCTAGCAGCCATTTCCACTTGGAAAGTGTGTCCCTGCAACTATTGCAATAAATCTCCTTGATCTGTTGAGGTCTGGTTCCTATCTTTCTGTGCCTTGCATCCTCTTTTCAACCTCTTTTCCTTTCATAAAATCTAGACAACTTTTGGAAAGATTGTGTACCCCATAGTACTCAGTCACTCAGTTGAGGAATCAGAAGGACCCAGTGCACTTGTGGTTAAAATGCTGACTGAAACTGTTCTGGGGGTGGCTGCTCAACTAGACACAGATCTTGTAAGACTGTCAGTGAAGTCTTGCTTTTTCCCCCTATGCATTAAGTCCCTTAGTTCATTGTTTGGGTTTGGACAGATGAGTGTGTTTCTCATATACATGGCTTCATAAACGAAGCTGGATTAAACGGTTATAACCTTAAAAGTTAGTTGCATAATGTTTATTACAACTACTGATACAATGTCTTCACAAACCAGATTCAAAATGGGACTTCATTAACTTGATAAAGGCTGCAACCTACAAGCAAACAGCACACATGGGAACCTTGGTGATCATTACTAACCAAGGCAAGAACACTTAATTTCTTATCTGACTTATAGTTTAGGAGGCCCTGCACAAATAAAACAAAAATTATAAATATTAGAATATGAAGAATGCACAGAAAATACTATTTAAAGTTCAAAAGAATGAACTTATGGCTATTAAGGTTCAGCAGGGTTTCCCGATAAAAGGTCCTAACTAAATTATTTTTCAATAGCTTTCCTCTAGCGGACCAACGATCAATAAAACAATGAAAGGGAAAATTAGAGACCTGAAGGACTGAGTGAGTGGAAGAGTGTATAGCACAGATGAATTTTAAGCTGAATTTTAGGCTGAATTTTAAGCATGAAGTGCTGTGTACAGGACTCTAGCACCATTGGGAAGGCTAAGTTTTAATGCAATTGATGAGCATTCCCACACCTTGGTCCAGGGAGCCTGTAAGGGAGCTCTAACGTTAGCCTCGACCCTAGCCTTCACCAGGCTTCCAGGAATTTTCCATCTTATTCCTGGCCTCCGGATAAGGCCCTAGATCTGGTCTCTCCGCAGGCCTCGCCAATCAAGCCCCAGCACTCTCCTGGTCCCTCCCCAACTCCGCCCACGGTTCTGAGTCTCACTTTACCTCGAACCCCAGTGAAAGTTGGCGCGCAGCCCGCTGATGGACAGAGCGGGCCTCAGCCCTCCCCAGCCCCGCCCCGGCGCCCGAAGCCCCGCCCCGGCGCCCGAAGCCCCGCCCCGTACGCAGGGCGCTGTTCAGAATGGAGGGGGCAGCAGTGCGCGTCTGCGCACGCGCGAGGCCGCAGTCCTGTCACCTTGCGCCTGCGGGGCCGCCATGTCACCTTGCTCTTTCGCTGGCGTCTGAGAGAAATTTTTGCCTCAGGTTCCGGGCCCGCGCCGTCCAGGTACGGGCTGCGGGAGGCGGAGGGCCGGTTCCCGCTCGTTCCGCCGCCGGCCTTCCTCAGCCGCGCGGCCCCGAGAACCCGGGTCGGCTCCTTCCGCACCGGTGGCGGAGCTCTGTCCCCGGCAGGCGGGGGCTGGAGACCGCGCGCCGTTTCGTCTCCCCGGAAAGCCGGGGCCCCCTGGCGTCGGGGTCCCGCGAGCGGAGCGGGCCTGCGGGTGAGCTCGGCCCCACCTGCGTCCTGACGGCTCCACCCGGCGGCGGGCGCGCTGGACGCCGCGCATCCGGACACGGGAGCCGAGCTGAGTCTGAAGCTCTGTCCTCCGCCTGCTCGCGAGAGCGTTCCCCTGGTGCAGCGCTGCGCTGCGGCCTGGCGTGGGCCTGCGCGCCTGAAGTCCCAGCCACCGGGCGGCGGGTCGGGGCTGAGGCCGGAGGGTCCCAAGTTCGAGGCCAGCCTGGCCGATTTAGAACGAAATTGGAAAGGACTGGGGAGGTCGCCTAGTGGTAGAGCGCCCGAGAGTTCAGTCCCCAACACCTGGAAGAGCAGGGAAAAATACACTTTGGTCACTTATCTGTAGATTACGTTTCCCACAGAAAAAGTGCAGTTTGAACTTTTTCTTCTTAAATCTTTGTACTTTCTATTTTTTTTAAATTACTTTCACTTGCCAGGACTTCAGTTGAATGGAGGTTAGCATATAATTTGCATCCTTGCCCTGATTCCTGATTTCAGAGAGAATTAATCTAGTATTTCACTATTAAATAGGATGTTTGTTGTGGATGTTTGCATTTTTTTACCCTAATAAAATCTTTTCCTGGCCTAAATTATTATTACCAGTGTGCATTGAAATAATTGGTCATTGTTTTATGTCTAACGGAATGTGATAATCTTTTTCTATTAATGTGTATTTCATTAATCAGTGATTCAATTTTTGTTTCTTTTGTTCTTGAGCCCAAGGTTTCATGCGTGCTACTGAAGCACTGTACCACTGGGCCACATCCCCAGCCCCAGTGATAAAATTTTTAAGCATCTTTCATTCCTGGGATGAATGAACTTGATTTGTGATTTATTCTTGTTGTTCATTTCTCAATTGTTACAAATATTTGTACTTTGTATGCGATCTGGCATTTTTTTTTCTCAGTTTTACCTTTCTAGTCTTGGAAATACTCAAGAAAATAATTTCCCCCCTACACTGGAATTATGAATTACTTATTTAGTGAACCAATTTAGTAAAACAATTTGTAACTTGTTTCCTTGTTCATGTTTTTAGTAAGAATTCTTTTTCTTTTAATGACTGGTTGCAATGAAATTTTCTTCTTCCTTTTCCTCCTCCCCTACCACATCTTCCTCTTCTTTCTCATCCCTTCTCCTACGTACCACCTCCTACAGTTCTTGTCACCTCCCTGTCCTCCATTCAAATTCTTAATTCATCAAATGGATTAATCCACTAATGAATCAGAGTCCTTTTAATCCCCACTTCTGAACATTGCTGCATTGGAGACCAAGCTTTCAATACATGAGACTTTGTGGGACATTCCAGATCCAAACCATAATAAATGTCTGGATGCTCTCTCTCAGAAATTAGGTTTTGCAGAACCCTAGAGCTCTTTTGGTGGGGCTGAGGTGAGAGCAATGTTTAAGGCCTTAGCAGTAATATTTGTTAGCCTGTAAGATGGTGTACAAGTGAGAAATGTTGGGCAAAGAGCCCCCAGAAGCCTAGTGTATAAATAAATTAGCGTTTTCTTGGATATGAGTCAGGGAGTATACATTAGGGTTGAAGGCACTGCTTGATACATTTTATGCTTTTTGTTATCTTTGGCAAATTGGCAGCCAGATGTTTTTTAAGACTTCAGTTAATTTACTAACAAAATGTTACCATTAACCTCTCTGTATCATTAGCAAGGACCAAAGCACTATTTTGTATCTGTAGGGGAGATAAGGTTGCTACAACTTCATACAAGTTCAGTTTGGTTTTGCTTGGGAGTCTTGATGTTTGTGTGTGTGTGTTTTGAGAGGTGTTGTCACTGCTAATTGATGTGCTACAATATCCAGGCTCAGGAGTGTGAGACTTCTGGGGAGCTCTGTATTAAAATGTCAGCTTCTGTCTTACCTGTGACTTCTCAATGTTTTGTCTTGCTTTTCCTTCCATGAAGGGGACATGGAGGAAGAAAGAATAACTGTTGGGTTTCAGAAAAGTGTGATACAGGTAAGTAAAAGGTATAATGTTCCAAAAGAATATTTCCATGCCTCTGGGGAGCCTGCTGCTGTTTTAGAGCACAGGTTAACAGTCTGCTTCTTTATTGGATCATGTGCCAAGTATTTTAGGTTTTGAAGGCCATAGATTTTCTATTACAAAGAAACTGTCATTTAAATATAAAAACATCTATAGAGGGTACATAAATACTTTCTTGTGTTCCAATAAAATTTTGCCTACACAAGTGTGTGGCAGGCTGGAATTAGTGCATGTGCTCTAGTTTGCTGAGCCCTACCCTAATACTAGAAAATAGGCCCAGCTGTGGGCCTGACATGGAAGATGTGTAGGCTCCTGGGGGTCTCTAGATTGTGAGGGGAAAAAAGGAAAAGTTCCTATTACTTCAGCCTGTTTTCATTTATTAAAACCTCATCAAGATTTAAACTTGTGTTTGATGTTGTACTGAATGCTTTGATGGGAATATAGTAGCAGGCAAAATTATTTCTGAATAAGGAATTGATGATGTGATTGTGGAAATTATTTCATTCTTAGAACATTTCTCTGTCATGCTTTGGACTGTTCTGGACCATTATGGAGGTGGAAGTGGTCATAACCTATTATATTGTACAATATGTGGTCTTAGCCCTATGTCCTGGCATAGAGTTCTTAAAACCCTTGGGATGTCTGGAGTGATAAGAGTAGCTTTGCATGCAGGTAGTATGACTAGTGACTGGTGTAGATAGCCTTAGGATGAGTGCTGGTTCAGAAGAAGTAAGGTATGGTTGTTTCTTAGCCCTATCCCTCCAACTTCAAGATTAAGGGATCATGCTTTTCAGGAAAACCTCCATGAGAATCCAAAAGGAGTGGGTTCAGGGAGCTTCTGGATAGCTGAATGTGTAGAGGTTCCTGGAATGAGGCATACCCCAATAGGCATGGAAGCTCTGCAGATTTTCCCACCCTTCCATGCCGTAAATCTCTCTTTAGCTGGGTGTTTCTCTGTATTAATAATAAACCATAAGCATGGGGAAGTGTTTCCTTAGGTTCTGTGAGCCATCCCAGCGCATTACCCAACTCAAGGAAGAGTGGAGTGGGGACCCTGATATGTAGCCACCTGGTCAGAAGTATGTGACAACCTACTAGTTGTGATTGGTGTCGGAAGTTTGGGGGCAGTTTTGTGGGACTGAGCCCTCAACCTGTGGGATTAAGATGTCCATATAGATAGTGTCAGAATTTTATTGAATAATAGGAAACCCAGCTAGTCTGTTGGAGAGTGACTTGATGTATGTGGGAAAATTATATACCTGTATCCGGTGTTCTGTGCAGTACTGAGTGGCTCTGTAAGAGAGTAGGAAAATCACTTTGATGTTTTTCCTATTTCATTACCATTAACTACAGAGAAATGAATTTAGTATTTTAAAAGTATTTTGGCATTTAGACAGATTTTGTTCAGTAATGAAGAATGTATGGGTAGAAAGGGAAAGAGATCTACCGACTGAGTCCTAACGTAGATTCTGGGAGACCAGAACTTCCTCTGAATTGTTTCTCAGGTCCGCAATGCTATCAGACTCACCCATCCTCTTACATACACTGAGCAGAATTTGTGGTTATTTTTTAGGACTCAGTGACCTTTGAGGATGTGGCTGTGGACTTTACCCAGCAGGAGTGGGCTTTGCTGGATCTTGCTCAGAAGAGCCTCTATAGAGATGTGATGCTGGAAACCTTCCGGAACCTGGCCTCCCTAGGTAAGAATGGCAATGTTAGTTTGCTTAGTGGTTTAGAAAACAGTCTTGTTTTGCTAGTTGACTGTGCTCTAGGATTTGGGCTGAGGAATGGAAGTGCTTTGGTAAATAAGACAGATGTGGTCACTGACCACAATGTGCTAATAGTGGAAGCTTTATCCTGAAAATGAACATCAGTGTATTAAACATTTTTTCTTTTTCTTGCGGTTGAAAGCCTTGAGGCTTATTAAGTGTTGAAAGTGTGGGCATTCACTGGAAGAGTCTGTGAATGCTACTGCTATGAATGCCTTTATGCAGAGACCACCAGGAACACACCAATAGTTAAACAAATAGGGTTTATTTTGCAGTGTGTCTTGGGAGAGCAAACCCCATGGGATATTGTGTAGCATCTTAGTAAAAAGGTGTTAGAAAGTACAGGCTTTTTTTTTTACAGGCTTTTTGCTTCTGTCGAGTGATTTGGAGATGAGTGTATGGGAATAGATTGCTTTAGTTTCTTAAGCCCTCTATGACCAAGTACCACAAACCAGTGGCTAAAAAGCACGGAAATGTATTCTTTTGTATTTCCAGAGGCTGGGAGTGTGAAGTCAAGATGTGTGTAGAGTTATATTATTTCTAAAGGCTCTAAAGAAAGAGTCTCTCCCTAATCTTTTCCTAGCTTCTGGTGGTGTTGGTGGTCTTGGTGTTTCTGTTTATAGATGCACCACTCCAGTCTCTCTGTCCTTGTATACCTGTTTCTAATCCCTCTCATATAGGGACATTAGTCATTGGATTTAGGGTGCACATTAATCCAGAATAACTTCATCTTAACTTGATTATTTTTGACAAAGACCTTGTTTCCCTGTAAGGCAATAGTCCGTGAATGAGCATTTTTAAAATAGGCTTTAAAAAAAATGTATGCATGTTTGTATGTCTTTGTGTGGCACTAGGACTTGATCCCAGCAGCTCTCTACCACTGAGCTACATCCCCAGCTTTTATTTTTTTTAAACATAGAACTATATTTTTTATACCTTTACTTTATTTATTTTTATGTGCTGCTAAGGATCAAACCTAGCATCTCACAAGTACTAGGCAAGTACTCTGCCACTGAGCTGCAGCCTAAGCCCTTTTTATGTTTTATTTTGAAGAAAGGTCTTGCTTAGTTGCCCAAATTAGCCTTCAACTTGGAATCCTCCTGCCTCAGCCTCCTGAGTAACTGGAGTTGTAGGTATGCACCAGCATGCCCCAGCTTAATAGGCTTTAGTTTTTTTTGGTACCAGGGACTGAACCCAGGGGCACTTAACACTGAGCCATATCTCTAGCCTGTTTTTATATTTTATTTTGAGTCAGAGTCTCGCTAAGTTGGTAGGGCCTCGATAAATTGCTGAGGCCACCCGAGTTACTGGAATTATAGGTATGCAATTCCATGTCTGGCAGTAATCTTTGGTTTTTATTTATTTATTTAGTTGTTTTTAAAGAGAGAGAAAGAGAGAATGAGTTTTATTTTTATGTTTTCATCTGGCCTTTGTTTCTCTGACAGTTGTGTATGTGGTGTTGGGATTCGAATTTGGGTCCTTACGCGTGCCAGGCAAGCACTTGAACTGCTGAGCCACCACTCCAGCCTGGCTTTAGTTTTTAAAGAAGTTTCAGTTTCACAGTAAAATTGGGTGGAAGGTAGAGAGATTTCTCGTAATCACTGTCCTCACAGCACAGACTCTTTCACATTCAACATCTTCTACCAGAATGGGTAAATGTTTAATTTACAATTGATGAACCTATGTCTTCATCACCTAGAATCTGTAGTCTATCTAAGGTTCATTTGTGGTGTGCATTATATGGTTTTGGGCAAATTACAATGGTATGTACCTACCATTACGGTATCACGCAGAGTAGTTTCACTCCCCTAAAAATCCTCTCTGCTTTCTCTTTTCATCCCTCAGTCTTCTTTAATCCTTTGGCAACCACTGATCTTTATACCATCTCTATAGTTTTATCTTTTGCAGAATGTCGTATAGTTGAAATTTATATAGATACAGCTTGTTCAGCTTGGCCTCTTTCACTTAGTAATATGCATTTAAGTTTCCTCCATGAGTTTTTATGATTTTTCTTTTTAGTGCTGAATAACATTCTGTAGTCTGGATGAGCCACAGTTTATTTATCATCCCATTTACTAAAGGACATCATGGGTGCTTTCAGGTTTTGGCAATTATGAATAAAGCTGTCATAAACATGTGTAGCCTTTTGTGTGAACATAAGTTTTAAATTCCTTGAATACTAAGGAATACAATTTAGTTGCTGGATCATATGATAGGAATATTTTTAATTTCATAAGAAACCACAAGATTGTCTTCCAAATTAGCAGTACCATTTTGCATTCCCACCAGGAATGAATGAGAGTTCCTGTTTCTCCACATTTTTGCTAACATTTGGCATTGTCAATGTTCTCGATCTTTACTCTTCTAATAGGCATGTGGTAGTATGTCATTGTTTTAATTTGTGTTTGATGTGGAGCACATTTTTACATGGTTACTTGCCATCTGTGTATCTTTGTGAGGTGTTTGGTTAGATTGTTGGCTCATATTTTTGTGGTATGGTTTGTTATCTTATTTTGAGCTTTAAGGATTCTTTGTGTAACACAGAAATGATTAAGAGTATGAAGAGAGAGTGAGAGAAAATCTTTTCCAGTTATGCTTCTGACAGGGGATTAATGTCCAGAATATGTAAATAACTCAAAACAAACAAACAAACCTCAACACCAAACCAAACAAACAAATAAACCAATCAAGAAATGGACAAAAGAACTAATTAGACATTTCTCAAAAGAATACAAATGTCTAACAAATATATGAAAAAATGTTCAACATCCCTAGCAATCAGAGAAATGCAAATCAAAGCTACATTGAGGGGCTGGACTGGTGGCCCGGTGGTTACAGCATTTGCCTGGCATGCGCAAATACACGGGTTCAAACCTCAACACCCACGTACACAACTAAGCGTTGGAGCAACGAAAGCCATGTGAAAAACTCGATAAAAATTGATTCTCTCTGTCAAAAAAAAAAAGCTACATTGAGATTTCATATCACTCCAGTTAGAGTGGCAATCATTAAGGATACAAATAATAATAAATGCTGACGAGGATGTGGGGAAAAAGGTATACTCATACATTGTTGATGGGACTGCAAATTAGCATAACCACTTGGAAAGCAGTATGGAAATTCCTCAAAAGACTATGAATGGAATTACCATATGACCCAGCTTTCCTCCCATTCCTTGAAATTTATCCAAAAGAACTAAAATCAGCATGCTATAGTGATACAGTTACATCAAGGTTTATAGCAGTGCAATTCACAATAGCCAAGTTACAGAACCAGCCCAGGTACCCAATGGATAAAGAAAATGTGGTATATACACATAATGAATTTTTATGAAGTCATAAAGAATAATGAAATTATGGTGTTTGCTGGTAAATAGATGGAAATGCAGAACTTCATGTTGAATGAAATAAGCCAGACTTAAAAAGCTAAGTGTCAAATGTTTTTCTGCTATATGTGGAAGCTTGAGCAAAATAAGAGGGGGAAAAAAAAAGGCAAGGGGGCGCTGGAGCAGTGGCCTGGTGGTTGCTGCGCTTGCCTAGCATGCGCGAGTACACGAGTTCAAACCCCAGCATCATGTATACAACGAAGTGTCTGAGCAACGAGGGCCATGTGAAAAACTAAATAAAATTGCTTCTGTCTTTCTGTCTCTCTCACTGTCCCTCTATCTTAAAAAAAAAAAAAAGGACGGGGGAATCCTGTGAAAATAAAAGGGAGATGAGTGCAGTAGAGGAAAGAGATAGGGAGGGAGGAACTGCAGAATGAAACTGACCAAGCTATGTGGTGTGCATATGTGATTATACCGGCGAAATACACCTTCATGTATAGCTATAAAGCATCCATCAAAAAATCAATAAATAAAAGAGGAAGAA
Organism: Aplodontia rufa; assembly: GCA_004027875.1. NCBI lineage: Eukaryota > Metazoa > Chordata > Mammalia > Rodentia > Aplodontiidae > Aplodontia > Aplodontia rufa. The sequence continues at coordinate 22,411 of PVKS010013921.1, read as the reverse complement.
CCAGTATGTTAGAGGAAGGGGAACAGGAGGAGGGAGGAAGGAAAGGAAAGGGGAAGGACTGGGAATTAAAATGGGGCAAATTCAATTCCATACATATAGAATTCTGTCAAAATGAACCACAATACTATGTATATCTATTATATACTAATAAAAACCTGTGAAAAAGAATTCCTTGTGTAACCGAACAGGAAAACAGTTTCTTATCAGATGCATCTCTTGAAAAACAGTCTCTTACCAGGTATATTGCTTGCAGATGTTTTCTTCTAGGCTGTGGCTTATCTTTGCATTCTCTAGATATGATATGTCACAGAGCAGGAATTTTAATTTTAATGAAGTTCAGTTTATCTAATCTTTGTTTTATGGATCATGACTTTGATGTTATATCAAAAAAGTCACATCCAGTTTCTAGGCCATTTAGATTTTCTTGTTCTATCTTGTAGAATTTTTCTAGTTTTATGCTTTACATTTATTTATGATCCATTTTGAGTTAATGTTTGTGAAGGGTGTAGTTCATTATTTTGCATGAGTATGTCTAGTGTTCTAACACCAGTTGTGGGAATGGCTATCTTTTCTCTATTGTGTTGCTTTTACTCCTTTTGAAAGGTCAGTTGACTCTATAGTTAGTTATCTCTTGTTCTGTAGGGATTAGTTCTAGTATCCTCTCACAGACATACAGCTGTGGATGCTTAAAACATCTTATTTAAAATGCCTTGGTATTTGCAAACAACCTAAGCTGTCTTATCCTTTATATCATCTCTTGATGATGTTTAGTGCCTAACAAAATATAAGTGCTGTATAATTGAAGCTGGAGTTTGAGATGAAACCAGATTCTTCACTTCTGCTGTTGGGTAGGGTTTGTGAGAGTTTCAGACCTCTGTCGCTGAGAGAGCCTGTTTTAGCGTTAGCAGCTAATCACAGCACGGAAGTGCCTGCCTGGTCAGTTCCATTGGTCACAGCCAGCAGAAGAACCTAATTCTTCTTCACTACTACTGAGTGGCGTGTTGCAGCTCAGTGGCAGACAATGCCCAAGTATTGCAGCAGACCTCAGCAGCTGGCTGCCAATTTCTTTCCAGGTTCTTGTTTCATGAATTTGAACAATGAAATCCACAGACAATGGAAGGCAAGAGTGAAAGGTGTAGGATTTATTTAAGTGATAAGAAAAGAAACAGAACTCTCAGTGGGTGAGAGGGGAACTGATAGGTTTCCTCTTAAATGTACTATTCTAGAGACTTATATAGCTACTGGATAGGGGCATTCATCAATATCTATGCTAATCAGGTCTAGGAAAAATACCAAGGCAACTGGTCAATATCTATACTCCTGAGTTGAAAAAGTGCCAACGTATTGGTTCAGCCTGTAACATTCTGATTAGTTAGTCCTTGAGTCTGTAACATTCACTCAGGTCTGCTCCACTTGCTTTTTCCTGCCACCTGGCACAGAGGAGTTGGCTGTAATGTTTAGAATGTTTCTACAGGTTAATTTTATAGAGTAGTCTGTTCATTTAAAGTCTCTTTTTTGTGGGGGAGGGGACATTTTCTTAACTGTCTGCCTGTTTTACTATCTATACTATCTTATTCACGATTACTTATTATGCTGCATTGATTTGAGAATAAGGTCAAGAAAAAAGTGCACATGTTCAGTATAGATGTATTTTTTTTCTATAATATTTTCTATCCATGGTTGCTTGAATTCACAGATACAGAGGACCAAATAAATGTACTTATGTGGATCTGTGTCTGGGTTCTTTACTGGGTTCCATTGATATATTTGGGCATGACTTTTGGTGGAACCATGTTTAAACTGATACACAGGTGGATATTTTAGATGGGATGCAGATAGAAAGCAGAGGCAGTCCTAGGATTGAGCAATATATATATATATATATATATATATATATATATAGTTTTTGAGTATTATATATATTTAAGAGAGAGAGGGACAGAGAGAGAGAGAGAGAAGAATCAGTTTTAGTTTTTCATGTGATTTTCATTGCTCTGATGGTTTGTTGTGTATGTGGCGCTGGGGTTCATACCCGTATGTCCAGCAAGTAACCATATCTGCTGAGCCACCACTCCAGCCTAGGACTAAGTATTTTGTGAGTGACATATTGCATTTTTTCCTTCTTTAGGCAGAATTAAATGCTCTAGTTTTGTTGTATTTTATTGTGGTAGCAGAATAACTGTTCAAAATTGGATTGTGTGAGGTTCTTTATATTTACCAGGAGATAAATTGTCCTGGCTGTGTAATGTCAGCTTATAATAATATTGAGGTTCCAATGTGAATGTGGTCCAGTTCTTTCTTTTCTTTTCTTTTGGTACTGGGGATTGAATACCTAGGGACAGTTTACCACTGAGCTATATCCCCAGTCCTTTAAATTTTTTTTTTTTTTTTAAATTTTGAGACAGGATCTTGCTACGTTGCTGAGGTTGACCTTGACTCTGTGATCCTCTAGTCTCAGCCGCCCAAGTTGCTGGGATTGTAGGTGTGTGCCACCATGCCTGACTTAGATCAGTTCTTGACAGTAGAGCCTGCTTTTGTTCCCACATCTCTGCTTTTTCTTTTACTTTCTTCTTTTCTTTTTCCCCCTCACTCCTCCTCTGCTTTCCTTTGCCTTTTTATTTATTTTTAAATGGCTTTGATGTTTTGTTTCAGTTAAAGTCACCCTTGTCTGTCTTTAGAGTATCAGAAGAACAAAGTTTGGCCCCATCTTATGGAAGTATTTTGTGGTTCTTCATTGCTTTCCCTCATGATATTCCTTTCTGCTTGTGCAGGGTATCCAGTACTCACACCTCATCTGATCTCCCAGTGGGAACAAAAGGAAGAACTGAAGATGGTGGAGACAGGACTAAAACAGGGCATCTGCATAGAGCAGCACCAGGAAGGCAAGAATCCCTGGGAGAAACTGACATGGGATGGGGAAAGAATCAAGTAGAAAAAAAAAAAAAGCAAAAGTTTCTTTTGTCTGAGGAGGCTGATGTTCACAGATACATCAGATGCCTATTTTGACTTTTTATATGTCCTCTCATACTTTTCCTTGTTCTTGGCAAAGATGTCCATGTTTGTTCTCTTTAAGTTTGTATTTAGTTTTTCTGTTTTGCTCTCCTAATAATTTTTTACTTGTGTTACCATCACTGTTATTCTTCACAATACATACATGTGTGTGTGTATATATATTTTTTTTCTTTTTCTTTTTTTGCCACGGGGGATCCCAAGGATGTTTTACCACTGAGCTATGTCCCATACCCTTTATATTTTTTATTTTAAGACAGGGTCTTGCTTAGTTACCAAGGCTGACTTTGAACTTGGGAACCTCCTTGGCCTCCCAAGTAGCTGGGATTTCAGGCATGCACCACCACACCAGATTTCATGGAAATTTTTCTTAGTGATTGTTTACCATTTTGATCCACATGCCCATTAATAGTGAAGTCCTGAAACACAGTTACACTGCTAGAAATCATTTGCTCACAGGTACCTTCACTTCTTTTTTCTAGGGTTTGAGTCTCTACTTAATTCTAATGAATTAGTTGCTCTTCAAGACAACAATGGAGAAAAAATATCCAATGAACAAAAAAAGATGAGAATCAAAAGAAATGGTTCCTGGTCCTCTATTTTACATGAAGACCAGGACTCACCTGCTGTTGATGATTGGAATAAGAGCCATGAGAGTCAGTTAAGGTGAGTGCCCTTCATGTAGGAGAAGGTAGTGCTTTGGGAAAGAATCTTGAAATGTCTTGAGATTTAAGAAACAAATTTTGACCATGAAACCTAGGTCAAATATTATGCTTTCACAAAGAATTTTGTCTAGATAGTTTTTCCTACAAACAAGATTGAGATGTTGAATGTTTGACACATAGATCAGTTGTAAACATTTATCAGAAAAATATTCTTCAAAAACTCAGTGACAGTATTTACTGTGGGAGTCGTCTTGAGAACTTTCAGCTTATAAGTTCACGGGGCAGAAAGCATACACATTTACTGAAAATGGTAAGTTTTATTACTAATAATCTGTCTTTTATTTTTAAAAGTCATATGGTGGAGAGCATCTATGAATGCAATGAAGAAAATCAACATGGACAAATTCGAAATCTTAATATGATTAAGAAAACTACTGAAGTCAAATCCTATGAATGCTGTGAGTGTGGCAAGGCCTTCCTGTTTCATTCATCCCTTAAGAATCATACCAGATCTCATGCTGGAAATAAACCCTATCAATGTAAGGAATGTGGGAAAGCCTTCCATTTTCTTGCTTGTTTTAAGAAGCATATGAAAACTCCCACTGAAGAGAAACCCTATGAATGTAAGGAATGTATGAAAGCCTTCAGTTGCTCCTCCTTATTCAGGGCACATATGAAGATTCACAGTGAAAAGACAAACTATGAATGTAAGGAATGTGGGAAAGCCTTCAGTAGTTCTTCATACCTCACAGAACATAAAAGAATTCACAGTGGAGATAAGCCTTATGAATGTAAGGAATGTGGAAAGGCCTTTAGCTGTTCCTCATCACTCTCCAAACACAAAAGAATTCACAGTGGAGATAAGCCATATGAATGTAAGGAATGTGGGAAAGCCTTTAGCTCTTCCTCTCATCTTATAATACATATAAGAATTCACACTGGAGAGAAGCCTTATGAATGTAAAGAGTGTGGGAAAGCCTTTAGTGAATCCTCAAAACTCACTGTCCATGTGAGGACACATACTGGAGAGAAACCCTATAAATGTAAGGAATGTGGAAAAGCCTACAATTGCCCTTCCTCCTTAAGTATCCATATGAGAAAACACACTGGAGAGAAACCCTACGAATGTCTAGAATGTGGAAAAGCCTTCTATCTTTCCAGTTCCCTGAACACACATGTGAAAAATCAAAGCAGAGAGAAACCCTATGAATGTAAGGAATGTGGGAAGGCCTTCAGTTGCCCCTCATCCTTTAAAGCACATGTGAGAGATCACGCTGGTAAGGTGCAATATGAGTGTAAAGAGTGTGGGAAGGCCTTTAGTCGTTCTTCATCACTCACTGAACACTTACGAACTCACAGTGGAGAGAAGCCTTATGAGTGTAAGGAATGTGGGAAAGCCTTCATTAGTTCCTCCCATCTTACAGTACACAGAAGAACTCACACTGGAGAGAAACCTTATGAATGTAAGAAATGTGGGAAAGCCTTTATTTATTTCTCCGCCCTTAGTATCCACATGAGAACACACACGGGGGAAAAACCCTATGAATGTAAGGAGTGTGGGAAGGCATTTCGACATTCTTCATACCTTACTGTGCATGCAAGAATGCACACTGGAGAAAAACCCTTTGAATGCCTGGAGTGTGGAAAAGCCTTCAGCTGTCCCTCATCTTTTCGAAGACATGTGAGAAGCCACACTGGAGAAAAACCATATGAATGTAAGGAATGTGGGAAAGCGTTTATTTGCCCAGCCTATTTTAGAAGACATGTGAAAATTCACACTAGGGGCAATATATAAATGTAAAGAGTACGGGAATGTTTGCAAGTTTTTTCTGAACTTAGGTAATTTGTGATGTCTCATACAGTAGAGACACCTTATGAATGTGAGAAAGTAGGAGATTGTCACTCATTCTTTTGAAGACTTGAGGACACCTGAGAGAAATACTGTGTTTGTAAATCATATGGTAAGCCTTTGAATTTTGAGCATCACCTACTGTGTATAAGGAAATTCAAAATTCAAACTAGAAAAGAGGATCAGAGTCTCATCAATGGTGACTTCTAGTGGTCTCATTGATGTCTAGTATTTTCTTTTTCTTTTTCTAAAGAGAGAGAGAGAGAGAGAAAGTGTGAGAGGGAAAGAATCATTTTTATTTAGTTTTTTATATGGCCTTCACTGCTCTGACACTTTGCTGTGTGTGTGGTGCTGGGGTTTGAACCCACATCCTTGGGCATGCCAGACAAGTGCCACAACTGTTGAGTCACTGCTCCGGAATCCGATTTCCAGTAGGAAGATTTAAGGTGATAAGTTTCTCTTTTTAGCTCTTATCATATACTTTTGAGTATGAGGTGAGTTTCTTTGGCTGAGATGTAAATGTCATTTCCACTACAAAGTCTTTTGGACTCTTGGTGTATGTGTGTGTGTGTTTGCCCTCTCAGACAGGGTCTGGCTATGTTGTCCAGGCCTGGAACTCCTGGGCTTAAGCAATCTTGCCTTATGAAGCCTGGCTGAATTACGTTTTTTCATTGCAAACAGAAGAGTAGACTTTTTTCCCTGCCTACTTAATTTCCATTGTTCACTAGGTTTGTATTCATTATGGTACAGGTACTTTCTTTTTTCTTCTTTCCTTCCTTTTTTGTCTATTGTGGCAGATACTAGAAGTTGCCTGCCTGGTAATATCTCCCCCATGCCCTTAAACTAAGAGAAGCTACTGTTTTTGAGAATATCAGTGTTTACTGTCAAAAGCTTTTCATGTGTAATAAATAATTTTAATGGAAATTAATTAGTACAAAGATCTTGAAAGGATGGTTTCATTTGATATGCTATTTTCATGCTTTATTCTTTATGTTTGCTCATGGCTGGAATTTTGATCCAATGTTTTAGGTTACAAAATTGTGTTAGATTAATTTGGATATAGCTAGGGACTACATTTCCCATAGTGACTTCTTCCAGTTCTAGGTTAGAGTTGTCTAAAATAATTTTGCATGAATTTTGGAAGGCTTAAGGGAAGAAGCCCTTATTGTCTGCTTATTAGGATCATGAGATAGGTAGACAGATGTGTGGGGGCTGTGTGGGCCAGTTTTCAGCTTATTTTTCTGAGTATTGAACACATTGATCTATAATTGCTCAAAACTGAACATTAAATGTTTGATTTTAGTCTCCTCAGGGGTTACAGGTCCACAAACATCTCCATAAACTCTCTCATGGCCACACATAGCTGCTTGGATTTTCTGTCATTTTGGTATTGTTGCAGCCCCTTTGGAGTCCCTCTGGCACATTCACTGCTTTGTTAAAGTTGACCCAGTGTTTGGAGGGATTGTCATCATGCGCACAGTCCAGTCCCATAACATCACTCTGCTCATGGGGAGAGATATCTATGCAAGCCTCTAAAGTGAGAAGAGCTGTGGATAAAGAAGTTACGCTGACTGTAATTGAGAAGCCTCAGATAGGTGTTGTCTCATTTTGGTTGAGGAGGATTTATTGATGACCTTCAGACAGGGAAAATTTTACTGCCTTTGTGAGATGATGAATGCTATGAGATTTTTCAGGTACATTTTGCTATGCCCCGTCCCCTTTTTTATATTATACTTTATGTCTAAAAGTATAACTATACCACTTTCCTGAATCACTTTTTGCTGTTCTATCAAGGTATACATATATTAATTTGCATGAAATCCCAAACTGTACAGCTGCATGAAATTTCACATGGATGTATTCATCCTGGTGAACAGGACTCCAGGAAGTTCATTCATCCCCTTTCTCAATAATTACTGTATAAAGGAAACCCAATTTTGATTTTTACTACAATTGATTTGGTTTGCATGTTTTTGCTTTTCAAATAAATATTAAGCTACAATATGAACAGTTATGTTTTTGACTTCTTTTACTCAACATAATGTCTGGTTTGTCATTTCGTTATTCCTTTGATAGACTTGCACACTTATTTCTCTTGGTATATGCTAGATATGGAGGAATGCAATTACTTAATGATAGGGTAGATGTCTTGTGTAGTTTTGGTAGGTATTTTGGTTTTTAAAAAATTTTGGTTTCACCAATAATCCCCCAGCAGTGGATGTAAGTTTTAGGAGTTTCTTATATCTGGCCCATACTTTGTAACTTAGTCATTCAGCAGAGTGAGTGATGATATTGTTTTTCATTTTAATTTGCATTTATCTGATATGTAAGGATTTTGAGAACTTTTTTGTGCTTTTTGGTTATTTGGGTATCTTTATGAGGTTACCTTTTGAAGCATTTCACCTATTTTCATTTCCTTTTTTTTCTTTTCAAGTGTTTCATTGCTGTAGAAAAGGCCTTGGACATATCTAAACTTTAATCTGGATCCTGGGGCTAAAAGGATATGTGAATTTTTTTCTGTCTTCATGTCTTGGCTGTTGTTAGAAATACTAGGTGTGGGATAAAACAAACATGTGGTTGGAGTTGGGTGAGCAAGGCAGAATTTACTTTGGAGTAAGGGCAAAAAGAAATGCATGCAGAAATGGAAAAACCAGGAATTTTATTTCCAACCTCAGGTCATGCTGCCCTTTGCTCTGATTGGAGGAGCTCAGGGGTACAGTCTACTCGTTTGGCTAATGTAAGGTAAAGGCTGGGTGCAGAGAGAAAGTAGGCAGTGACGGGGAGAGGGAGTGTCCCTGGAAAGAGGTAGGTGTGTATCAGCAAAGGTAGCAGGAAACATGGGAGTGTATCAGAAAGGGCCTCTGGAAAGAGGTTGGCATGTTCAGGGGAGGGGTTACCTTCATGAAGGAGAGGATTTAAAAATGGAGGTAGGCTATATTGCATTATAGTTTTTGACTTTGATGGAAAAGAAAGATTTAAATTATACACTGCATCCTTCTGTATTATCTTTTTCTTTTTTTCCAGCTGGGTCAGCTATCTTCACAGTAGGCTTCAGAAATTCTATACTGCTTACTTCCCAAGATAATGCTTCAGGGAGAACAGTGACTTGTCTTTTTTGAACAGTTCTAAGATAATTATGTGAATGGAATCCAACTGGCTTACTTTGCCCACTGTGGCCAGGGGAATGTAATACTGTGGTTTTTAAAGACCAGCTCCCCAGTTCATTGAGAAACTGAGGTTAGACTCTCAACCCCTAAATCTGAGAGTCCTGTCAGTTATGATGCATGTGGAAAGGGAAGGGAGACAGCTGTGAGCAGGTGGGAGCTAAAAACAGGGGCAATATTGTGAGTTAGCACTTATGCTAACTCTAGTTAGGAGTAGATGGGAACTATGAAGTCTGGGAACTCAACCAGGAATTGTTAGTTCCTAGAGATTGTTTTAAAAATATCAGATGCCACATGTTAATTTCTTTTAGATTGCTAAATATTGCTTCTCAGTCTTTACTAAGCATAAAAATAAGTAGAGATCTGAGTCTTCTTTAAGAAGTGTTTGCCTAGAACAATATAATGAATATGTTTTATGTTTTCTTCTCAACTATTGTATGATTTCTTGTATTTAGGTCTGTGATCCACTTCAAATAATTTTTTTTGGTTAGGGTGTGAGGTAGGATGAAGGTGTATATGTACAGATTTATCAGCTAGATCATGTTTTCCCTCTTCTTAGATAGGCAATCTGTGCTCTTTGTTTTATTTGTATTTTCTTGTAGCAATACCAAATAAAGTTTTTAAGTTTATGCATGACAGTAGAATCCATTTTTTTTTTTTAATAAAGAGAGAGGGACAGTGAGAGAGACAAAGAAAGTGAGAAACAACTTTAGTTTTTCACATGGCCTTAGTTGCTCCAACACTTAGTTGTGTACGTGGTGCTGGGGTTTGAACCCAGGTCCTCGTGCTTGCCAGGCAAGCGCCGAAATTGCTGAGCCACCGCTCTAGCCCCTAGAATCCATTTTTGACATAATTATAAAAGCATGGAATATAACTTGTTCAAATGACATTTCCAATACCTTCCCTTCCTCTCCCCTCTCCCTGCCCACTGGTCTCTTCCCTCTACTCATCTTTCTGACATTTATCCATAGATTTTTTTTTTTTAATTCTTATGGTGAGCTTCCCTGTGGTATATTCATATATGCACATAGGAATATTATGTCAGTTACATTCCACTATCTTTCCCTATCCATCTTTTTTCCCTTCCCTTCATTCCCCTTTGTCTAATCCACTGATCTTACTTTTGTTCTTACCTACCCTTTTATTTTGGATTAGGTTCCACATATCAGAGAAAACATTTAATCTTTGCCTTTTTTGGATGGGATAATTTCACTTAGCATGATAGTCTTCAGATATATCCATTTGCTGGCAAATGTCCTAGTCTTTCTTCTTTATAGCTGAGTAATACTCCCCATTTTACCACATTTTCTTTATCCATTCCTCTGTTGAAGGGCACCTAGGTTGCCTCAGCTGGATCACTCAAGGGTGTTATATTAATTTAACTATTTATTATTATTATTTTTTTAAAGAGAGAGGGACAGAGAGAAAGAGTCAATTTTTAAATTTAGTTTTTATATGGCTTTTGTTGCTTCAACACTTCATTGTGTATGTGAACTCTCATCCTTGTGCATGCCAGGCAAGTGCCTCCACTGCTAAGCCACCACGCCAGCCCTAGTATGTTGATTTTAAATCCTTTGGATGTTGATTTTAAATCCTTTGGATGTATACAGAGGAGTAGGATAACTGGGTTGAATGGTAACTGGGTTGAATGGTGGTTCCATTCCTGGTTTTCTGAGGAAACTCCATACAGTTTGGAAAGAAAATGAATACCATACTGTCTTAATTTGTGTTGTTTTATAGTATCTTTGGAAATCTAGTAATAAAAGTCTTCCAACTTTTTTAAATTTAAGATTGTCTTCTTTATTCTGTTAGTTTCTGTGTTAATTTTAAAAATCTATTCATTTTTATAAATAAATGTTAAAGGACTATGTCTTGAATTATATTCACTTTATAGAATAGCATAAGGAAAATTAACATCTTTACGATATTGCATCTTTTGGTTGATGAACATGATACAACCATCAATTTACCTTGGTTCCTTTAACTTCTCAAAGTTGTTTTGAAGTTTTAACTGCAGAGGTCTTGAATATCTTTGTTTAATTTATTTCTAGGTATGTTTTATGTTTTGCTTTGTAAATATTTTTTGATTTTCAATGATTAGTACTTAGAGTTGCAATATCTTTTTCTTACATCAACTTTATAGCTAATAACATAAATTCAGCTTACTCAAGTAGTTTGCAATCTTATCTGGTTTCTAAATCTTTTATTTATTTTTCTTGCCTTATTTAATGAATAGAAGTCACGAAAATGAACATCTTTTCCTTGTTCCTAAAATTATAGAAGAGTATTTAATATCTCATCATAAAGTGTAATGCTACTTGTAAATTTTGATAAGTAACTTTAATCAAATTAAGGGAATTCTGTTTTATTCTTGTATTATTAAATGTTTTTAAAATATCATGAATGGATATTGGATTTTATCCAGTGCCTTTTCTGCATGCATCAGGGTCTTTAAAGAATCCTTAATTCTGTTAACATGGTGACTATACATTCCTTGATTTTCAGATGGTTAAACATGTATTCCTGGAATAAATGATATTTGTTCATATTGCTCTATTAGCCTTTCATTTTGCTAGATTCAATATGGTACATGTCTACATTTATATTAATGAGATATTTGTTTATAATTTTTTTTTTTGTTTGGTACTAGGCATTGAACTCAGGGAAACTCTACCACTGAGGTACATCCCCAGACCTTTTTAATTTGAGGCAGGGTCTTGCTAAGTTGCCTAGGCTGGCCTTGAACTTGTGATCCTTTTGCCACAGGCCTTCTAATAGCTGGGGTCAGGAGGGTGCACACCAAGCTTGGTTTCCTTAGTGCTAAAGAAGGTAGTTGAGAGCGCGTATAGTGGTTCAAACTGGTGTCTGTGGGTGTCCATCACCAGAGGATCTTAGTGGCCACCATGGCCTGCCCTTCCAAATGACCTGATTCTTTTCTCTTTATCTTCAATCTTGGCAAACATTATCATTCCCCAACAGGTTGCAGCTAGAACAGGCCGTGGCCTTGCTGGATTGTACTACCCACAAATTCCAGATCCGGAGACCCTGCCCCTTTCAGAGTTGGCCACCTTAGAAACCAGAAGCAGAAGCGTGCCTCAGCTAAGGTGCTTGGGAGTCGCTCCATTAAGTTGGGCCTGTTGGGAACCTCAGGATCTTTTGTCTCTCATTTACACTGAGGTACCTCAGTCATTTCCTGCCTATGCTGGCCTGGTAGGCCCATTTAGGAGGCAAAGGGTGGTCTGGGTCACCTTGAGAGTGCATTGTCCCCCTGTCCCTGGCTTCTCTCAGCTGCGGGGCCCAGAGACCCTTGGTTGGCTCTGCCCAGGCTGGGCTCGTCCAGGGTGACCACAGTGGGGACCTGAGGCTGCACTGGTGGTGGGGCGCCTTTGGCAGGTGAAAGCTGGAGGCTGCTGGCATTTCACTTCTCCATGCACGTTCTCCCCCCTGCCCCTCTCTCCAGGAAGCTGAGGCCTCCCTGGCATCAGGGTCCTGGGACCGGAGTCTGCATGGAGTTCTCTGCACAAGTCTGTGGATCTCAGTATGTGGGTGAGCTTGGCCCCACCTGTTCCCTCCTGGGGCATTGGAGAGTGTGGGGTCTGAGAGTTCCATCTGGCCTGTGGGCATGTTTGATCCATTGCATTCAGTTACATGAAAGTGAGCTGATTTAAAATCTGTCAACCCACCTTCTTGGCAAGTGAGTTTCATTATTAATAAAGTGATCCGCCTTAGCCTGGCTGGTGGTGCTTGCCTGTAATCCCAGCTACTCTGGGGAGCTGAGGCTAGAGGATTCCAAGTTCAATGCCAGCCTCAGCACTCAGCTAGCCTCTGTCTCAAAATAAAATATAAAAGGGGCTGGGGAGCCTGTCATAGATGGGTTGCTTTGGGCCTCACCTGAAACAACTCTGTGACTTCTCCATGGTGAAGGGGAGAGTGGATCTTCCCACTCACCCATGAGGGGGTCAGGCAGTAGCTGCCTTGACCATGGAGGCAGGTGAGGAGTCAGGTTACCAAAAGAGATATCTCCATAACCTTGCCAAGTCTCAACTGCCTGTCACAGATAGGTTGAGTGCAGACAGGAACTCTGGGCTTCATGTGGGACAACTCCACAGCTTCTCCACCATGGAGGGGAGAGCAGATCTCCTGCCAACCTGTGAGGAGGTTAGGCAGTAGCCATTTTGAACATAGAGGCAGGCAAAAAGGAGTTGGGTCACCAAAGCAGACTTCTCAACAATCATGCCAAGTCTCAATCTCCTGTTGCAGATAGGCTGATTGTAGACAGGAGCTCTGCAGCCTGCCCTTGAGGAGGTCAGTTTCTCCAGAGTGGAGAGGAGAGCGGATTCTCATGCCTGATGGTGAGGAGGTTGGGAGTAGCTATCTTGACCATAGAGGCAGGTGAGGAGAAATCAGGAGTCCCAAACAGATTTCTCCACAATTCAGCCAGGACTTTGCTGACATTAAGAGTTTGATCCAAGAAGAAAAGCACTGGGGCTAGCCCAGACATCAACCAGCTCAGAGGGATTTAGGTCAGAGGAGAATGGGGGATCCCAAGTTGGCCCATTCCCCCTCACTAAATTGGAGAGCCCATGTGACTACTTAAGGTGGGTCCATAGCATGAAAGAGAGCACAGGGTCCAGGGCCAGGAGGCTTGGAAGAATTGTATATTCCAACAGAAGGAGTGCTGCTCTGCACTCGCCCCCCATCCGAGAGTGGACTCTGGAAGCCCACTGGAGATACACTTCCCCCAGTGGTGGCCAGAAGGGGACAACCCCTCAGAGTGTGAATCAACCTGAATGCTTTGGGACAGTAGCAGCCCAGAAAATCCCAAAGGCACTGGATATCATACAGGTAAAAAATAGTTCACAAGCTAGGGAACCTGCTATTGAACTTAAATACCCTGACAGAACCCCAACCTAAGTATGGTAGGGGACAAAAATTGTCAATCCATCATCAAGATCCTGCAGGGGAGTAACCAGAGAGGAGCATCAGGACCTGCTCCCTGGCACCAACCCAGACTTCACATTGTGTGAAAAACAGTGTAACAAAAAATTGAATCATACACAGATGCTCACGCACAAAATAAAGGAAAAAAGAATTTAATCAGTTCAAGATACAACAAGAAATTCTCCAAAAATGAGGAGTCAGGCTAGAAAAGCTTCACCTCAAACCCACAACTCTCCAATCATGGAGTCCACATAAAAGAAGCGGTAGAAAACACAGAAAAAACAATGATTTGATTACTAAAACAATCAAACACCTAAAAGAAGATTTACAAAAGGAAGTAAGAGAGCAAACAAAGACAAAAACTTCTTTAACAAAGAAATGGATGAACTGAAAAGAGAAATATTAGATTTGAACTCCTCAGTCAACCAAATCAAAGGCTCAATGGAAGAATTTAATAAAATTAATTTCTATAGAAAATAGAACCTCAGCCTTTGAAGAAAGAACCTCTGATAATGAGGACAAGCTGAGTAAGCTTGAGTGCATGGATGACAAAAAGGAAAAACAAAACCAACAACAACAACAAAAAACAACTCACAGACTATGATCAGAATTTTCAAAATGGGATGAAATCAGAAGACACAATATAAGTGTAACTAGGCTACAAGAAGAAAGAAAAAATGCAAACAAATAGCATAAAGAACTTTCTCAATGAAATAGAGAAAATTTTTCCCAAAATAGAAAAGAATCAGATGTGCACATCCAGGATGTGTACAGGAAATCCAATAGGCCTAGTCAAATGAGACGCTTACTGAGACACCTCATATTCAAAATGTTTAACAAGGAAATCAAGGAAAGAATATAAAAAGCTGCATTTGAGAAGTGCCAAATCACATTCAAAGGCAAATCAATCAGGGTCACCTCTGACTTTTCAATTCAGAACTTAGAAGCAAGAAAATCCTGGAAGGAGATATTCCAGTCTCTGAATGACCACAATCTGCAGCCGAATACTATACCCAGCAAAACTCAGCTTCAAATTCAAAGGGGAAATAAGAACATTTACGATAAGATCAAATTTGAAGCATTCATGAACAGAAGACCAGCATTACAAAAAATCCTTAATGATAAACTCCAGATAGAAGAACAAGCGAACGATCCTCAAATCCCACAGAAGAAATTCAGTAAAAGTATATGCTATCAATAGACAACTGAGACAGCACAGCATTCACTAACAAAACACAATGATTATGAACCACAACCATACAACTATCCTAACACTGAATGTGAATGGTCTCAATGGACAAATTAAAAGACACAGACTAGAATATTGGATCAAAAAACAAAATCATTACCACAATGACAAGAATAACAACAACAAAGAATAAAAACAAAGTCCAACAACATGCTGCATACAGGAGAACTATGTTACAACCAAAGACATCCACAGATTGAAGGTAAAAGTTTGGAAAAAAAAATCTACCAGGGTTATGGCTTAAGAAAGCAAGCTGGTATTGCAATCCTTATATCCAACAAAGTAGTTTTCAAACATAACTAATCAGAAGAGATAAATAATGCCACTACATCATAGTAAAGGGAACAATATATCAGGAAGATATAACCAGAGTAAATCTCTATGGTCCAAATACCAATGCTCCAAGTATGTGGAAAAAACATTCTATGACATAAAACCACTTATGGACCCTAACACAATCATACTGAGGTCTTTAATACTCTGCTATCACCAATAGACAGATCATCAAAGCAAATTTCTTGATTTCTGCTCTCATGTCTTTAGGTCTGATTCTTCATTAAATATATATTATTCAATCTCCATATATACATGTATTTTCTAATTATGCTGTTAATTGCTGGAATCATGGTCTGATAGGGTACAAGGGATAATTTCTACTTTTTTATATTTGCTGAGATTTCCTTTGTGAACTAGAATATGATCTATTTGGAGAAGGATCCATGCACTGCTAAGAAGGTAAACTCAGGCTATTTGGGGTGAAGTATTCTATAGATGTCTGTCAAGTCCATTTGATTTATCAAGTTGTTTAGCATTGGATAAAATTCAACACCCATTTATGCTGAAAACTCTGGAGAAGATAGGAATCAAAGGAAGTAATTTTGTAAGAGCCATTTATTACAAATCTATAGCCAACATTATGCTTAATGGAGAAAGACTGAAAGCATTCCCACTGAATTCAGGAACAAGACAAGGGTATCCACTCTCACCACTCTTATTCAATATAGTCCTTGAAACCCTAGCCAGAGCTATCAGACAAGGGAAGGAAATCAAAAGAATTCAAATAGGAAAAGAGGAAGTCAAGCTATTTCTATTTGCTAATGACATGATACTATACCTCACAGACCCAAACAGCTCAATCAGAGGTCTTCTAGAGCTTATTATAAACGAATTCATCAAAGTGGCTGGTTATAAGATCAACACTCGTGAATCAATAGCTTTCCTATACACCAGCAACAATTCTGCTGAAGAAGAAATCAAAAAATCTGTCCCATTCACAATAACCTCACAAAAAATAAAATACTTGGGCATCAATCTAACAAAGGATATTTAGGCTCTCTACAATGAGAACTATTGAACATTAAAAAAAATTGCGGAAGACCTGAGTAGATGGAAAATGCTCTACGTTCTTTGTTAGGCAGAATTGATATAATCAAAATGGCCATTCTACCAAAAGTCCTCTATAGATTTATTGCAATCCCCATCAAGATAACCAATGACATTCTTCATGGATATAGAAAAAACAATTCTCAAATTCATTTGGAGTAAAGAAGGCTCAGAACAGCCAAAACGTTACTAAGCAAGAAAGAGGAAGGAGGAGGAGGTGTCACAATTACTGACCTGAAATTATACTGTAGGGCTATAGTAACAAAAACAGTGTGGTATTGGTATCAAAACAGATATGAAGACCAATGGAACAGACTAGAAGATACTGAGACAAACCCACAAATCTTTAACCATCTGAAATTGACAAAGAGGTCAGGACTATAGTGTGGAGGAAAGACAACCTATTCAACAAATGATGCTGTGTGAACTGGAAAGCCACATGCAGACAACTGAAATTAGATCTTTATCTCTTACCCTGCACAAGAATTGAATTAAAATGGATCAAAGAATTGTAAATTAAACCAGCAATTATATAATTGCTAGAAGAAAAATTAGGAACAACACTCCATGAAATCGGTGTCAGCACCACCTTTGTTAACGAGACTCCCATAGGGCAAGATTTAAAGCCAAGAATAAATGAGTGGGATGTCATTAAACTAAAAAGCTTCTGCACAGCTAAAGAATTAGTCAAGAGTGTCAAGAAAGAACATAACGAATGGGAGAAAATTTTTGCCTGCTACACCTCTGACAGAGGGCTAGTATCCAGAATATACAAAGAACTCAAAACACTGAACACCAAAACCACAAATAATCCAATTAATAAATGGGTTAGGGAACTAAATAGAAACTTCTCAGTGGACAAAGTCCAAAAAGCCCATAACTATATGAGAAAATGTTCTACATCACTAGGAATCAGAGAAATGCAAATCAAAACTTCACTGAGATTCCACCTTACTCCTGTCAGAGTGGCAAAAATGAAGAATACGAACAATATCAGATGCTGGAGGGGTGTGTGAAGAAAGGAACACTATCACACTGTTTTTGAGACTGCAAGCTTGCCTAGCCACTCTGGAAAGCAGTGTGGAGACTAGGGCTGGAACCACCTTATGACCCAGCTATCCCACTCCTAGGTATTTTCCCAAAAGAGCTAGAGTGAGCATACTACAGAGTCGCAGCTACATCGATGTTTATAGCAGTTCAATTTACAGTAGCTATGGAACCAACCCAGAGACCCCTCACTGGATGAGTGGATTAAAAAACTGTTTTATATTTATACAATATAGTTCTACTCTGCTGTTAGAATGATATCATGGCAGTTGCAGCCAAATGGATGGAGATGGGAAAAATTATGCTGAGTGGAATATTGCAAGCTCAGAGACTTAAGGGCAGAATGTTTCCCCTTGTATGCGGAAGCTGCAGTAAAATCTAAGACAGATTGAAAGTTAGCTAAACTCAAAAATAAACTCAACGTAGGTGAATTTTTACATAAACCGGGGAACCATAACTATGAAGCTGGGGGGAGAAGGGAGGGAGATAGGGTGGGGTGGGAGTGATTGGAGGGTCATCAATGCAGCTGGAAGAAGGAATTAGGGGGGTTAGTAATGTAGCTGGGAACACTCGACCCCCACGAGAAGACCAACCACACAGGTGGGCAAAGAGGATCAGAAAATTCAAAAATTGATATACAGGCTTAGTTCTAGCTATATAATATGGCAGCAAAGTAGGGGAGACTTGAGAGGAGGGTGTAGGGCAAAGGAGGTGAGCCTGGACTAGAATTAGTCTAAACTTAACTTTGTCAATATCCATATATGCATGAATACGTAAAAATGATTCCCTCCAATATGTAAAACTATGTTGAATGAATGAAAAAATAAAGAACAATTTTAGAAGGAAAAGTTTATTTGGGGGCTAATGGTTTCAGAGGTCTTAGTCCATAGAAGGCTGACTTTATTCCTCAGGGATCAAGGTGAGGCAGAACATCATGGTGTAAAAGTGTGACAGAGGGAAACAGCTCAATACATGGTTCCAGAAAGCAGAGAGAGAGAAACTCCAGGCCAAATACAGACTATATACCCCACAGGGCCACCTCCAATGACCTGCCTTCTCCAGCCACACCCTACCTGTCTTCAGTTGCCAGTTTATCCTTATCAACTCACCGATTGGGTTATGGCCCTTATAACTCAGTCATTTCGCTTCAGTCTTCCTGAACTGTCACACATGAGCTTTTGGAGGGCACCTCACATTCAAACCATAACACTCTCTTACACTTTTTTTTCTGGTTAGGAGGAACTACCCTTATTTCCCTGATCTTCAGGATCTGGTCACAAACATCTCTCCCTTCAGAGTAGTTTGGGTTCCTCCTCTCAACATTATTTTGGGTTCACTTTCCTCTGCAGACAATAGGCAACTTGCTGAGGAATATGAACACAACCTGCTTACTTAGGACAGGCAGGCTGCCTTGCAAGTAAATTGCTTTTTGGTGGGTACGCAGGGTGGAGAACTTGGGGATTAAATAATACTTGCCTATCAGTTTTCTTAGAGCCTTTATCTATTCTGGCTGTTATTATTTGCCTCAATAGTGGTGGTGCACCATTGGCATATTTCAGGGGGAGAAGTGACTCATTCTCTGGATCCACTTGCAAAACAGGCTTGGTTGTCTCATGGTCTTTGTCTCTTTACCTGGATCATGAAATTTCTGTTCTGTTCAGTAGACTGAGACCCAAGGAAGCAGGAGGATATGGGCTATTTGAAGCTAGGAGTAGATATACGGGAACTGATCTGGGTGTCCATGGATTCCTATTGCAACCTGATTAATGGCCCTAAGTGTAGGTAAATCTAGGGTACCTTCAGAGGGCCAGTTGACCCTCAAAGTGAGCCATTCTAATTCACGTAGCATGCAGTTTTCCTGGAGACATTTTGATCCTATAGTCTCCTGAGAATCCCTCCTTGAAAATTTAGGTGAATCTGCACATGAAAGACTGGGTCAGTCTTGTGATTTTGGGTCAGGTCGTCCGAGCGCTGCCCTAAGCTGTGTGAGGATCACCATGGAATCATAGGGCAGAGGCACTCATACTCTGTGCTTTTGGCTGTGGAGCCACAAGCTCAAACCTGAGATGCCAGTGAATCAGGCTGCTTATTCACATGCACATTCACAGCGAGAGGGTATTACAGTTCCTCCCTCCTTCAGGAAGTTCCTGACCTGTAGAGTTCCTTTTGGAGACTACTGGGAGGTAAACAAACTCCCTCTGTTCAGTGGGATGGGACCTGATTGAAGACTGATTTTCCCTGGGATTTGCCGAGTTCCAACAAGTGGCCGGGTGAGTTGGTCCAGTTCTCCTTGGAGTTTCGTCAGGGTAAGGCTGCCTGGAGGGTTGAAACTGGGGCAAAGGAGGACCTGGAATGCCAGTAATACAAGGCATGCCACTTCATTCTGTCTGAGTTGCGTTTTACTCTGGTGCAGTCCAGCTACTGGCTGGTGGCTCAAGAGGCCAGAATGATTGGAATCTCCCTGGGGCCTCCAGAAATGTTGCAGAAAATAAACTGGTGAGAAACCAAGTGACACTTGAAGAAGTAGGAAAACTCAAGTTTATATATGGAAGTGGACCCAGATAAGCTCACACATGAAAATTCTGGGCTCTTAAAAGTGGGGTTATAGGGTTTTTCTAGGGCAGTGAATACAGGAGATCAGGTTAACAGGGTGTTACCGGCTGCTAAAAGGTGTATTTTAAATTGTGATTGCTCAAGCAGGAACAAGGCTAGAACAAGGGGAAGTCGTGAAGCCTGATTACAGAAGCAGAAATGGCCAGTTAGTTCTGTGTAGGGGCTTCCATTTTGACCCTGGTCCCATTTCTGGTTTAACTGATAACTTCTCCTGTGGCCTGTTGGCTGTGTCTTGGGTAACTTTCCTGTTCATGGAGACTATGAATGAGAGAGAGAAGGGGATGGTTGCTCCTAATTTTGGAGCCTTGAAGACACAGGAGGGAAACTATGTGTGTATGTAAGCCATGTGGGAAAGCCTTCCTGGGCATCACTTCAATTATTGTGTGTACAAAAATTCTTATTAGAAAAGAAGATTAGTGCTTCATCCTTAAAGGGGCTTGCCTGCTCATTGATTTTCAGTGTTTTCTAAGAGGAAGAACTAAGGTGGGGAATTAATCTTTTACTTTTGAAGTAGGTAAATTATTTTGGCTCAGATATAAGTATCATTTCCATAATAAAATAATACAAATATTTCCATAATAAGATCTTTTGGCTCAGATATAAATATTATTTCCATATAAAATCTTTGGCATGCCTCCGATAGATGTCATACCATTTTGGTAGAAGAGGCTTTGTATACTTTCAGACAGGGAAGATTTTACTGCCTTTATATAAGATGAATGCTACGAGCTGTTTCAGGTACATTTTGATACTACCTTCTCCTTTTTTAAGAATTATGCTTTATCTCTGTAACTGTATCACTTTCCTCAATCACTTTTTACTGTTCTATCAAGGTGCACATGAAGTGCCAAAGCGTATACAGTTTGAGGAAATTTCACATAGATATATTCATCCTGGTGAACACATGTCCAGGACTCCAAGAAGTTCATTCATCCCCTTTCTCAATAATTACTCCAGAAAGGAAATCCAGGCAGGGTCTCATCACAGAAGGTGTCAGAATTTCTAGGCTACTCTCTTCCTAAATTAAAGTCACAGGGAGAAGAGAGTGACTGTCTTTTTTGGAACAGTTTCAATATAATTTTTAGAATCTAATCTAATTGGCTAATTTGTCCTACCATAATCCAGTTACTGTTGCCTGGGGAAGGTAACACTGTTTAGGACCATCTCCCAGGCTTCTACAGAAAATGAGGTTTGGGTCAGCACTTATGAGTTCTGGTGACTGTGATGCACAGGGAAAAGGGTGGAGGCACTCAGTGCCAACAGAGATGCTTGTGGAAAGTGCCCCTGGTGTGGCTGGGGTGGAAAAGGGACCATACCCTTTCTGTGGAGGCACTATCCTGTTTTTTAATTTTTTTATTTTTGAACAACCATACAAGTTTTTAACAAAATAATATAAAATGTGTATAGTTTCTGGATACTAGATTTACCCCCAGGAGTGCCCCCCCAATTACCCACCCGTATCCCTCCATTCCCTTACCCACAATATCTCTAAAAAAGTATTAGGCTATATAACATTACACCTTATCTGGATTTAACACATGATAATGGACCACCTTTCTGAATGGTCAGGGTCTAGTTCCAACCTCCACAGATGAGTGGAGATATTCGACCCTTGGATCGATAAGCTGATATTACTAAGCATAATTTCTTCATAGCCATCTATTTACCTTCAAAGGCTGCAATATCATTGTTTCTAGTTGCTGTATAAAATTCCATGGTATATATGTACCACAGTTTTTGGATCCATTCATCCAGTGAGGGACATCTGGGTTGTTTCCATGATTTAGCTATTGTAAATTGAGCTGCTATGAACATAGATATTGCCGTGTCACTATAATGTGCTGATTCTAAATCCCCTGGAAAGATACCCAGGAGTGGAATAGCAGGGTCGTATGGTGGGCTCATCCCTAGTTTTTTGAGGATTCTCCACACTGCTTTCCAGAGGGGCTGTACCAGTCTGCAGCTCCACCAACAGTGTGTTAGTGTGCCTATCTCTCCACAGCCCCTCCAGCATCTACTATTGTTTATTTTCTTCATTTTTGCCATTCTGACTGGCTTAAGGTGATATCTTAATGTGGTTTTCATTTGCATTTCTCTGATTACTAGAGATTTAGAGCACTTTCTCATGTATTCATTGGCTTTGATTAATGTCCTCTGGTGAGAAGTTTCTATTTAGCTCTTTGGCCCATTTATTAACATGGCTGTTAGTGTTTTTGTAGTTGAGATTTTTGTAGATTCTGGAATATGAGACCCCTGTCAGAGGAATCATAGCCCATGATTCTCTCCATTTCTGTAGGAAACCTCTTGACTCTTTTGTTTGTTTCCTTGGCAGTACAAAGCTTTTTAGCTTTATGGCATCCCATTAACTGATTTTTGACTTTACTTCCTTCACTTTAGGAGACATGTTGAGAAAGTCTTTGCCTACTCCCAAATGCTGAAGTGTTGGACCTAATTTGTCTTCTATCAGTTGCAAGGTAGCTGGTTTAATTCC
>PVKS010013920.1:12028-49739 GCA_004027875.1 Aplodontia rufa | reverse complement strand
TTTTTTTATTCATTAGACATGGTCTTACAATTAGGAGGGATTCATCATCAAACCATCAAGAAAAAAAGTGTAATGACAGAAAAAGCCAAGGCTGGTGCCATTCCATGGTTTCCCCCCTTGGGTTCCCCATGGTTCCATGTTTCCCCCTACTTGAACCCCAAGTTAATTGGACTTCTCATGGAAGTTGGAGGTTCCCCTCTGATTAGATTCCTCTGTACTCCCTCCCTCTGCTCTCCTTGATGTCCTTCCTTTTCCCTTCCCCACTCCCTGCCCCCTCCCTACATCCCCCAGCACCCTAGGCAAGGTTCCCCACAATTGTGTAAAAATTCATACTTGTTGAGCTAATTGTTAGATTAGCTATATATCATACTATTTCTTCTTAGTAATATCTATTTTTTTTAATTAATCAAAAGGACTATCCTGGGTGGGACTGATCTAATTAGGTAGTTTTTTAGGTTTTGGGGGGTTTTGGGGGGGTTTTTTGTTTTGTGTTTGTTTTTGTTTTGGTACTGGGGATTGAACCCAAGGGCCCTGAGACATATCTCTGGCCCTTTTTTTTTTTTTTAAGAGAATCAACTTTTTTTTCATATGACCTTTGTTTCTCTAATACCTAGTTGTATATGTGGTTCTGGGGTTTTAAACCTGGTCCTTATGCATGCCAGGCAAGCACTCTGCTGAGCCCCCTTTTTATTTTTTTAGACAGGTTCTTGCTCAGTTGCTTAGAGCCTTGCTAAGTTGCTGAGGCTGGCCTCGAACTTACAATCCTCCTGCCTCAACCTCCTGAGCTGCTGGGATTATGGGTGTGCACCACTGCATCCAGCTCACGAAAACTCTTAAAGAAAGTCTAGAAATGGGAGATGGAATAAGTCATGGAAATGCACTTCTGCCCAGCATAATGGGACACACCTATAGTCAGTCCCTGCAACTCCAAGGCTGAAGCAGGCAGATTTCAAGTTCAAGGCCAAACTTAGTATTTAGCAAGGCCCTCAGTAACTTAATGAGACTGTCTCAAAATAAAAACAAAAAGGACACCAGATGGGGCTCAGCGGTTAAGCACCTGGTGGTTCAATCTCTGGTATGAGAAAAAGAGAGAGGGAGGGAGAAAGAGATATGCACTCCTGTCTGCTTGGTAGAAAGCAAACATTTATGCTGTAAACCACCTATGGGGCCACATAGCAAGGAATTCGTATGTATGGGAGTTATGAATGGTCCCTGGTCAATAGCTGAAGAAAACAGAGATCTCAGTCCTGCAAACAGAAGCAACGTAAATCTGTCAACAACCTAAGGAGCTTGAAAGCACCAGAGGGCAACTACAGTATTACTGATACCTTCACTGCAGCTTTATGAAGCTCTGAGCAGAAAATCATGCTGAACTCAGCCTGGACCTAGACTCCAGAACTATGGCCACAATGAGATAATAAATAGATATTTGTTTTAAGCCACTGAGCTTGTAGCAATTTGTTACATAGCAATAGAAAACTGATAAAACCCAAAAGAGAAACATTTTAACTTGCATAACTGACTAACTGCTTTCATGTACTACTTATTGTTTTGTAGATTGTTAAATTTTCATTCATTAACATGTTGTGACTACCTGTCATGGCATTAAATATTTTATAATTTTTTAAAGAGAGAGAAGGGGGTTGGGGATTTAGCTCAGTGGCAGAGCGCTTGCCTAGCACACGCAAGGCCCCGAGTTCGGTCCTCAGCCCTGAAAAAAACAAAACAAAGAGAGAGAAGGACAGTAGTGAGAGAAAGAGAGAAAGAATCAATTTTATTTAGCTTTTCACGTGGCTTTCGTTGCTCCAACACTTTGTTATGTAGGTGGTGCTAGAGTTTGAACCTGCGTACTCGCACATGCCAGGCAAGTGCCATAACCACTGAGCCCCCAGCCTCTATAATGTAATTTTTTTAAGAGAGGGAGAGAATGAGAAACAGAGAATCAACTTTATTTATCTTTATTTTTCTTTTTGTCTGTTGTTTCACCAACGCTTCGTTGTGTACGTGGCGCTGGGGTTTGAACCATTGTCCTCACGCATGCCAGGCAAGCGCTGTCACAGCTGAGCCACTGTTCCAGCCCTATAATACAATTTTCTGAAGACTGCATAGGACTCGTGTAACCAATCTTGTTTCCTTCTTCTTTGTATGTGTTTAGGCAGGGGGTCCTAGGGATAGAAACCAAAGGTGTTTTAACCATGGAGCAACATCCCCAGTCCTTTTTACTTTCTTCACTTTTTATTTTGGAGGCAGAGGCTAACTAAATTGTCCAGGCTGACCTCAAACTTGTTATCCTCCTTCCTCAGTCCCCTGAATAGCTGGGAATTACAGGTATGCACCATGCCCAGCCCAGCTAATCGTCTTTCCTTCTTGGCATCTGCAATTAGGAAGTTCGGAGCCCCTCCCCGCAAAAAAATTACGAGTCAAGAGTCAGTTTTATTTCTTTTTTATCTGTTTTTGTTTGTTTTTCCTCCACTTAGTTGTGTATGTGGTGCTGGAGATTGAATCTGGGTCCTTGCCCATGCCAGGGAAGTGATCTACCTCTGAGCCACCTCTCCAGCCTGCTCAAAGGCACATTAGAAGTCTGCCTCTAGTGGTTATTCCTGGCCTTGCCTCACTTTTGGGTTGGTCTGTTCTTCTTCTTGTTCATTTTGCGGAGCCTTTTCTCCCAATCACTTACTGTTTATTTGTTGTGTTAGCTATATGTCTTTTAATGAATTTATGGATCCCTTACTCAAAAGCTGTCTTGCTTAAGTTAATAGCTTATACCTTTTCAGTGTTTTTTTACATGTATAACTTATAAACTTTTATTTTGAACTAATGTAAGACTAGAAAGTTGCAAAAATAGTAGTTTTCCTACATCCTCACTTAGCTTCCTCTAATCATAATACAATGATCAGAATCAAGAAATTATGAGCCTCTAGCTGGGCACAGTGGCATGGGCTCATAGTCACAGCTACTTAGGCGGCTGAGTCAGGAGAATCATTTGAATCCAGGGATTTGGTGCCAACTTGAAGGCAACATAGGGAGATCTTGCATCTTGGGTTAGGAATGTGGTTCAGTGGCAGTGTATTTGCCTAACAGGCAGAAGGACCTAGGTTCTATCGCCAGCACTGCAGGAAATAAATCAACTAATAAGGCACCTACAGTCTCAGCTGTTCAGGACGCGGGAACAGGCTGATGGGTTGAGCCCAGGAGTTGGGGCTCTAATGCTCTAGGCCAAAGAGGTGTCTGCACTAACTTCAACATCAATATGGTAACCTCCCAGGTGTGAGGGATGACCAGGTTGCCTAAGGATGTGTGAAGAGATCCAGGTCAGATATTGATCAGTAATACTCATGTGCTGATCAGTAGTGGGATCACTCCTGTGAATAGTCACTGTATTCCAGTCTAGGCAACATAGCAAGAAACCAAGACCCCTTAAATGAGGGCTGGGATATAGCTCAGTGGTAGAGAGCTTGCCTACCATGGGCAAGGCCCTGGGCTCCATCCCTAGCTCCACAAAAAGAGTGGGAGGGAGACCACATGTAATCCCAGCTACTAAAGAGGCTACAGAGCCCTTGCCTAGCATGTGCAAAGTCTTGGATTCCATTCCTAGCACTGAAAAAGAAAAAAGAAAGAAAGAAAATGAGATTAAGACAGTACTATTAACTAAAGACCTTACTGAAATTTCAGTGATTTTTTCATTATTGTTCTTTTTCTATTCCTGGATCCTATCCATAGTATTTATTTCTCCTTAGTCTCCTGCAGCCTATAATAGTTCCTCAATCTTTACTGGTTTTTCATGACCTTGACACTGGAGATTGAGGCCAAGTAAACTAAGAATATTTTGCCTACCTGCAGCCTGAGGCTCAGGGAGGCGACCTGACTCATTAAAGATCACTTGGCCCAGGATATCTTTGCAAGGCCAAGATGCTTGGCCAAGGTGCCACCCTGAGGCACTGAGTTTGAAGAAAAGCAAGCTGCAGGCAATAACTCCCCTGTGAAATAATAGTAAGAGACCCTAGAACAATGTGAGAAAAA
Source organism: Aplodontia rufa (assembly GCA_004027875.1). Lineage (NCBI taxonomy): Eukaryota > Metazoa > Chordata > Mammalia > Rodentia > Aplodontiidae > Aplodontia > Aplodontia rufa. The sequence continues at coordinate 45,719 of PVKS010013920.1, read as the reverse complement.
CAGCCAACTGCCACCTGAAATGTTAAATGGAAAATTCTAGACATAAACCATACATTTTAAATTGTGAGTGTTGTGAACAGTGTGTTGAGATCCTGCCCTCCTCTGCCCAGTCTTGCCGGGGAGGTGAGTTGCCCCTTTACCCAGTTTATTGTTGTATAAATCTGTTAGTCACTTAGTAATCATCTCAGTTATCAGACACAATGCTTGCATGCATTTAACACTTATTTTACTTAATAATGGCCCCAAAGCTCAAGAATAGTGATGCTGGAAATTCCCATATACCAAAAAGAATCCATAAAGTGCTTCCTTTAAGTGGAAAGGTACAAGGTCCCAACTTAATAAGGAAAGAAATGCATTGTTTGGTGAGGTTGCTAAGACACAAGGCAAGAATAATTCTTCCACCTGTGAAATTGTTCTACATTATTATGTTATTGTAATTAATCCCTTACTATAACTAATTTATAAATTAAACTTTGTTTTAGGTTTGTGCATATGGGGAAAAAAACAGTGCTGTATATAAGGTTCAGGGCTATCTATGGTTCCAGTTATCCCGTGAGATTTCTGGAATGCATCTCCTGCAAATATGGAAGGAACTACCATAACCAGTATCCATCCTATTCCCTTCAGGCCCAGAATTGCAGATGGGGAGGGGTTGGGGCTACTAGGGATTGAAACCAAGGACACTTAAACACCAAGCCACCTCTCTAGCCCTTTTTATATTTTATCACTAAGTTACTTAGGGCCTTGCTAAATTGTTGAAGCTGGCTTTGAAACTGTGATCCTCCTGCCTCAGCCTTCCAAGCCGTTGGGCTTACAGGCATGCATCACCATGCCTGACCCAGAATTGCAGATCTTTGAATCTTTTCAGGATGACATTTGTGGTGGAAGAGACAGGCCTGAGATGGGATTTCTCTGAGCCTCAATTACATTACCTGCTAAAGCAGAAGTACTGAAAAATACGACAAATTTAAAAGCCCTATGTAAATAGTAATTATTTGCTGAGCATCTTCTACGTCCAAGGTGCTATGTGACCTCCAAAAAGTTTTTACCATCTCTGGGCCTCTTCATCATCTCTTAAACAGCAGATAATATTGGTCTTAATTCTCAAGATCAAGGAAGTTATTATGCCCATTCTACAGTTAAGAAAACAGAGGTGTCCAGCAGCCAAGTTACTGGCCAAAACTCACATGGTATGGTAGAAGTAGAGCTTGGCTCCTTAACCCCATAGTCCCTGGCTCTGGAACTACAGTCTTTCAAAAACATAATGCTATTAGATTTGGGAATGGATGAAGGTGGTCTATGATCCGCCTTAACTTACTATGTCAATATCTATGTATGCATGAATATGTAACAACAATTCCTTCCAACATGTAACACTATGTCAAACAAATAAAAAAAATCAGCATTCTGCCAGTAGAAAAAGGACCTTGTCTACAAGAGGCACTGAAAAATGGCTATTTTCTGTTCTAAAATTCATCCTTGTGCCTAATTTGCAATTTGCTGCTATTTCTATGTTCCTTAAAGTGGTAGATTATTTTGGGTGTTGATCTGACATTCTGTATCGGTTTCCTAGGGCTGCTATAAATAAAGAGTCACACACTGGGTGGCCTAGAAAAGCAGAAACATGTCGTCTCACTTCTCTGGAGGTTGTATTTCCAAGATCAAGGTGTCGGCAGGGCTGCACCTCCTCTGAAAACCTCCGGGGGAAGTGTCCTCTGTTGTCTTTTCCAGCTTCTGGTAATCACAGACATTCCTTGGCTTGTGGCATCACACCTCCAATCTTCATACTGCCTTCTCCTATGTGGCTTCGCATCATCTTCCCTTTATGCCCATCTGTTTCTATTAAAATCCATCCCCCCGCTTTTTTTTATTGGAGACACCATATCACTGAACTCCATCCCCAGTCCTTTTTACTTTTTAATTTTAAGATAGGGTCTCAACTAAGCTGCAGAGGCTGAAATTCAACTTGTGATCATCCTGCCTCAGCCTCCCAAGTCACTGGGATTATAGGTGTGTTCAACCAAGTCTGGCTCCAAATTTCCCCTTTTTCTTGGGATACCAGTCAGATTGGATCAGGGCCTAGCCTACTGACTTCATTGTCTCTCTCAAGACCCTTTTTCCAGGGGCTGGAAATAGCTCAGTGGTTGGAGCACTTGCCTGGCACGTGCAAGGACCTGGATTCAAACCCCAGCACTGCCTACACAACTACGTGTCAGAGAAACAAAGGCCAGATGAAAAAATAAATACAATTGATTCTTTCTCTCTCTCCCTCTCTCTCTTTAAAAAAGAAAAAAAGACCATATTTCCAAATAAGATCATATTCTGAGGTACTGGGGGTTCAGACATCAGCATTTTTTCCAGGGAGATATAACCCCTAGCACCCCTTTCAGAAGTGGACTCCAGCAAGATCCAGGGAAGTCATATTTTACAAGAAGAATATTTTCTGCAAACTTCACATGATTCAAAATTTTATATTCCAAAACCTGTTTCCCCTGTAGGAATGAATGTAAAGGAAAAGATAAAATGTACTCACACCGCTCATAAATCCACACAACTATCTTACCACATTTTTGCCTTTAATGGTGCTTTGTATCTTTGCAGCATTATCTTGGTCCGTGGGCACTCTCCAAAATTAACCACACCATCTGTGCAGAGGTGGTTTGTCTCCTTCATTTTGTCTATTTTATCATGCCCAATATTCCAAAGGTATAGATTTTGGGGGTGGGATGCTTTCTGGCACTAAGATCTATACTTCATGAATGCTTAAATGATGTTGTTATAGCTTCTTTAAATGGTGTATAATAACAGTGTACACCATGACTACTTGACTAATGAGCCAAAAAACAGCTCAATAGTCACAAGAAGCAGTTGCTAGAGTCAAAGTATGCCAACAGCAGTGTGACTGACTCACTCAAGACAGGATGTGGGTATTTGATTCCTTGCTTAACGTGGCGCCACCTTGTGGTAGTAGCACAAACAGCTTATAATTCCTCATCAACAGCTTTGAAATTGTTCAAAACTTGCAATAATATTTTGTATATGTATTATTTATCCTGTAAACATGATTTTTTTTTAAGAGAGAGGGACAGCGAGGGAGAGATAATGTATTGTATTTAGTTTTTCACGTGACTTTTGTTGCTCTGACACTTAGTTGCGTACATAGTGCTGGGGTTCAAACTCTGTCCTGGCACATGCAAGGCAAGCACTGTAAGTGCTGAGGCACCGCTCCAACCCCAATATCCTGTATACATGAAAAGTCACTCTGCTGGGGCTGGACCCGTGGCTCAGGGGTTACAGTGCTTGCCCAGCATGCACAAGTACGCGAATTCAAACCCCAGCACCACATACACAACGAAGTCTCAGAGCAGCGAAGGCCACATGAAAAACTAAGTAAAAATTGTTTCTCTCTTTCTCTCTCTCTCACTGCCCCTCTCTCTTTAAAGAAAGAAAGAAAGAAAGAAAGAAAGAAAGAAAGAAAGGTCACTTTGCTAATGTTTTTGTGTAGCACTGTCAAAATCACATAATTCCTAACTGCATGTGATACATAGTACACAGAGGTTGGGACTTGGTCTTGTGGCTCATGCCCAGCAGAGACATAAACACTTTCTTGTCCCAGGCCCTCTGGTTTGGGGTCCCATAGGAGCTAAAGGATACAGTTCTCAGAGAGCAGTTGGGCCTGAGCACAAAACCCATCAATAAGAAGCAGGTGACATGGCCACAGCTGGGTAATTTGTCTCTTTGCTCTCCTGCAGCCTATTTAGTGATGATCTATTAGTCCCGGGGAATAGATGATGGCAGGTTTGTTCATATATTACACTTATGAACCTGCCTGTCCCTCTCTGCCCCACACTGCTCATCTGTCTCTGTCCCTGGCTCCCCTCGTTGCATTGCACAAGTGGACAGCAGGCCTTGACAAAGAGTTATGAAGGTGGATTCCAGGAGAGCAGCTGTGGGGAGGAAGGGAAGGTGAGAGAAAGGAAGGTAAAGAGGATGGGTCTGCTCCCTGCGGAGAGGGAGGGATGGATTGGAGACATGCTCAGGTGAAAGAGATGTCAAAGACTTACTGGTGGGCAGGAAGGGATGTCAGGAAGGGCATGGGGAAGCCAATGGAGAGGTCCTAAAACAGAGGAAAATGGGGGTTCTGAGAAGGCCTGCTGATAAAACACAGCTTGAGGGGGCTGTAGGTGGTAGAGTACTTGGCTAGCATGTGCAATACCCTGAGTTTGATCCCCAGCACACAAAAGGAAAAGGAAGAGGAGAAGAAGAGGAGGAGGACTAGGAGAAGGAGGAGGAAGAGGAAGAAGAAGAAGAAGGGGAAGGAAAAGGAAAAGGAGAAGGAGAATACAGCTTGAGGAACTAAGTCTAGCTCCAACAATTAAATTGAGCCTCATGCAAAACCTAGCTTTGGTAACCTTTCTCCATGATGGCCCCAACAGCTCTCAAATGTTGGTATCCACACTCTTCTATTTTCCACTTCCATACTGAGCAGTCCTACCATATGTAACCAAAGGAATGCATAGAATGTCACAACTGACTTCCAAAGCCAGGTCCTAAAAGTCCCTAAAGGTTCCACCTTATTCTCTCTTGGATAGCTCACACTGGGAGAAGCTGGTTCCATGTGTCAGGACACCTAAACAGCCTGCTGGAGGAGCCCACATGGCAAGGAAGGAACTAAGGCCTCCTGTCAATGACCAGCATTAACTTGCCAGGTGTGTGTATGACCCACCTTGGAAATGCACTCTCCAGCCTTGGTCAAGTCTTCAGATGACCAGGCCAACATCCTGACTGCCATCTCTTTGGAGTTCCTGAGGCAGAACCACCTCAGCTATCCACCCACTCCTGAATTCTGGACCCATACAAACTGCATTAGATAATAACTATTTACTGTTTGTTTCTTTCTTAAAAAAAAAAAAAAGAGGGAGAGACACAGAGATAGAGATAGAGATAATCAATTTTATTTAGTTTTTCATGTGCCTTTTGTTGCTCCAACACTTCATTGTGTGGGTTTGAACCTGCATCTTCGCACAAGCACTATAGCTGCTAAGCCAGTGCTCCAGACCCTAAATATTTACTGTTTCAAGCTGCTGAGATTTGGGGTAATTTATTCCTTATTTTTGGATTTTTCCCCCAGCTGGTGCCCAAAATGCACCGTCTATGGGGCAGGGCCAAGTTCATAACAAGTGCTCAGTTCATTAGTATTGTATGTAATTGAGTGCCACAAAGAAGTCCCACAATTTAGCATGGTGGCACATACCCATAATCCCAGTGACTCCAGAGGCTGAAACAGGAGAATATCAAGTTTAAAACCAGTCTCAGCAACTAGGGAGATCCTGTCTCAAAATAAAATATAAAAAGGGCTGAGAATGTGGCTCAGTGGTTAAGCACCCTGGGTTCAATCCCCAGTACAAAAACAAACAAGTAACAACAACAAAAAAGAAAACAACCCTGAGAAAGTCCAGAGTAAACTGGGGTAAGTTGGTCACCCTTTGCACTGTGGGTTCTGTGCCTTGGATTCAACCAATTGTGGATCAAAAATATTTGGGAGAAAATTGTGTCTGCACTGAAGATTTACAGACCTTTTTTTTTTTGTCATTATTCCCTAAATAATACAGTAAAACAAACTTTTTTAATTTTATTTTTTGTTACTAGTGTAACAACTAAACATTAACATGCATATCATCTTAGATGTTAGACATGCATTGATTATATGCCAATTTCATTTTTATGTGTGTATATAATATTACATAATATATACATGTTTATCTTTATATATAAAGGTGTATCTTTATATATCAAGATATATAAAGGACTTGAACATCTTTTTTTTTTGAGAGAGAGAGAAATAGAGAATCAATTTTATTTAGTTTTTCATTTGGTTTTGTTCCAACACTTCGTTGTGCATGTAATGCTGGGATTCGAACCCAGGTCCTTGTGCATTCCAGGCAAGTTCTGGAACCGCTGAACCACTGCTCCAGCCCCAGGGCTTGAACATCTTGAACATCCATGGATTTTTGTATCTTTGGGAGCTAAAACCAACCCTCTACAAATTCTGAGGACAACTGTTTTGTGTACATATTGCTTCTTCTAAGGTCTCCCTTCCCCCTGCTCCTGGAAAACTCTTATTCATCGTTTGAAACTCAAGGCCGAAGTCAGGCCTTCTACAAGTGTTTGCTTCTGCCTCTTATACTCAATCTGACACACTTGGTTTCTAAGGGTAGAACAGCTCCCACTGCATGACACCAGTGCTGTTCTCTCTCTTCCCATCTAGGTTTTTCCTGAGTGGCTGTGACTGGGGACCCTGTGGAGATCACATGGATTTCCAGAATGAGAAACCCACTCTTTCAGGCTTTCTGATAACCTCAAAGAGCAATTGGGGCCATGCCCAGAGACTTGAAAAGTTGAGGCAGGAGCATCGAAAGTTCAAGGCTGGGGTTGGAGTGGTGGCTTGAAAGTTACAGCACTTGCCTGGAATGCACAAGTACGCGAGTTCAAACCCCAGCACCACGTACACAACGAAATGTGGGAGCAATGAAAGTCACATGAAAAACTAAATAAAAATTGCTTCTCTATCTTTCTCTTTCTCTCTCTCTCTGTCCCTCTTTCTGTAAAATAATAGAAAGAAAAAAACAAAGTCCAAAGCCACCCTCAGCAACTTAGCCAGGCCCTAAACAATTCAATAAGACCCTGTCTGAAAAATAAAAAATAAAAGAGATGTGGATGTGACTCAGTGGCAAAGCACCCCTGAGTCAAATCCTTGGTACCAAAAGGAAAAAAAAAAAAAGAAAGAAAGGAAAAAAAGTAATTGAGGCCAGTTGTGTCTCTGACCCCTCTAGGTGCTTTACTTTGTTATCAAAGGGCTCAAGCTATAGGCTCACAGCCTTGGCCTTAGCTATATTGGAACATCAACACTGGTGTTTTCTTTGCATTTATTTTGATGATTCCACCTGCTTATGACAACTTTTTCTGGTTTCCTTTCATCACATTGATATACAGTTTCCTTTTTTATTTCCAGGTCAGTATCTTTAATATATAATGAACTCATGCAAACTGTCATGCAGATGCAGCAAAGGACAGTGATAATCCACAAGGGAAAATACAGCTGCTTGGGTGCAGCTGTTCAACTGAGTTGGAGATTACAGAAATGCAAACTAAACACAATGCCATTTTTTTTTCATTATCAAATTAACAAATATTTAGCCTGATGACAATACCCAATACTGGCAAGATGGGCACACTAACCCTTGCTAGTGGCAGTGTAAATGGATTCAGAAACTTCTGGAAATCATTCTCTCAACAGCAATAAGGGCCTCAAAAGTCTCCACCTTCTCTGTTACAGTTTCCTTTTATTTATTTTATTTTTAAAGAAAAAAGGACAGTGAGAGAGAGAGAGAGAGAATATCAATTTTTATTGAGTTTTTCACATGGCTTTCGTTGCTCTGACACTTAGATGTGTACGTGGGTGCTGGGGTTTGAACCCGTGTACTTGTGCATGCCAGGCAAGCGCCATAACTGCCAAGCCACTGCTCCAGCCCCTACAGTTTCCTTTTTAAATGAATCACACAATACACATTTATTATAGCAACTTTAGAAAACTTTGGGGGGAAAATAGTTTAAATGTAACTTCCTTATAGAAGTCATCACAGATATTGGAAGTCCAGAGAATATTCCTTCTTTCTCCACCCCCATTGCAAGTTCTTCCCATATTTCTTTGTAACCTCTATCACAACTGGCAAAAATATTTGTATGCATATTTTTCACAAATTTGACAAATCCTTAACATGTGAGGCAGGAGAGATGAGAGGAAGGGTGAGTGGCTAAGGCCTTTGCCCTGGAGGGGCTCAATGTCAATGGTGATTTGATATTCTTCCACCTGACTGGGCCTTAACTCCAAAGAGGTGTGGGGCTTGTTCTGCCAACCTTTGGTGTCTCAGAGATTAGTGAGATTAGCACAGGGCCTAGCCAGGCAGACTCAATACTTGAAGGAGTCCGGAATCTGAAGCCTACCCTCCACTCCCCAACTCAAGCACACCAGGAGGAAAACAACAGTGAGTGGGTGAACATTCTTTTGGGGGTATCTCTCTGAGCCTGGGTTCCTCCATCTTCAGTCTACAGGGTGTCCACCCCTGTCTGTGATCTGGGGGATTATGGGCTGAAAAGGGGTTAGTTTGGAGGATACACAAAGGAACCACACATGGGGAAAAGGGGGATGTGAGGTCTCAGGAGGCTCCCACAGAGAAGGTAAAGGATAAAAAGACAAAAGAAGTTGGGCACAGTAGTGCATGCCTATAATCCCAGGAGGCTGAGGCAGGAGGATCACAAGGTCAAAGCCAGCCTCAGCAATTTAGCGAGATGCTGTCTCAAAATAAAAACTAGAAAAGGACTGGGGATGTGACTCAGTGCTTAAGTTCCCTCCCTCACAACCCCTGACAGGATTCAATCCCCCATACCAAAATAAATGAACAAAAAGGCAAAAGATGGCAGCAAAAAACCAGGGTTGCCCAGAGTCTTGCCCACCTCTCTTAAATTGTTTGTGTCTCTGATAGTGGGATAAAGGCTGCCTGTGCACGCCCTAGAGCGAGGTGGTGGGTTAGGGATGTAGCTCAATGGTAGAGCACTATTAGTGCAGCATATGTGAAGACTGGGGTTTGATTCCAAGCAATGAAACAAACAAACAAAAAAACCCAAAAAACAAAACCTTGCATACAATTTCAGGGGACTCTTGAACCGTTCTCAGGATACCAGGTAGTGTTTGATGCTCCTATTTTACCGAGGTGAACACTGAGACCCCAGAGTGTCGAAAGCCTTGCTCAAGGTAACAGAACGAGTCAGCTTTACAGCCTCACGAGCTCAGAAATCTGCACGGGGCCCTCTGCCAAGCACCTGCGGATTTGGGGGACACCCGGGCGCTGGACCCACTCTGGCCAAGAGCAGAGGGAGGCGTCGAGTCGGAGGGGCGGGGCTTGCGAGCGCCCCGCCTCCGCCGCCGGGTTCGGGGGCGGGGTCTTCTTCCAACCAGCGCCGCTTCAACATGGCTCCGCGTCTGTGCAGCATCTCTGGCGCTGCGCGGCGGGTGCTGGGGAACCCGGGACCCCGCGTAGGGGACGTCGCGGCTGCTGCTGCGACGCGGTGAGAGCCGGGCTGGGCGGCGGAGGCCGCGCGCGGGTGTTGCAGGGGCCGCGGCCAGGTTCTGGGCCTGGGGGAGGGGCGGAGAGTCCTGGGCTTGGAATCCAGGGATTGGAGGCGGAGCCAGGATCTAGGCCTGGGGAGGGTCTGGGAAAGAATCAAGGAGGTGAGAAGGTGTGGGCAGGGTCTTTGTCCTGGTGGGAATCAGGATCTGGGCAGAGAATGAAAGATGGGTTGAGTGGGAGGAGCAGATTCTGGACAGTAGGAGGGGACAGAAAATAGCAGTAGTGGTCCTTGGGCCTTAGCCTGTGACTATGCTTTAGCAACCACTAAGGATTTCTGGGCCAGGGCGTGCTCCCTCAGCAAGTTCTAGGAGGAAGAGATGAGGACAGGGCTACAGTGGGGTGTCCCCAAGGACCATCACCTTACACAGCCTTTGTTTCTCCACCCTGAACTGTACAGGTGGGTTAACAGAAGCCTAAGAGAGAGCGGATGGGAATTGTCCAAGGTCATTCTCCATGCTGTGCTGTGGCAGCAGTGGATCTGGGATTCAGAAATCCTGACTGCACCTTGCCCTTTGCCACAACTGGTGGCCTCCTGGGGGAGGGAGGCTGGCTGGGCCATGTGCTCACCCAGGGCTTTTGTTTGCCCCTGCTCTGGGCTGAGACTGGGCTTGGCTAGGCAGCTCCTCCCTCCTCCATCCAGTGCCCTGTACTTCCCCCATCTCTGCACTTTTCACCCCGTGTGCTTATGGCCTGGTGCTTACCTGTTTCTCCCATTAGACTATTACCTAATTTTTGTTTCCTCAACTCCCACCCACACAGGGCTCAGGACAGTATATGCTCAAAGAACATTTGTCAAAGAAGTAAGAACACTCTCTCCCCACTTGTGAAAAGGAAGCAGGATTTCCCTTGCCCAGAAGCCCAGGAATGAAGCTGCAGAGTTCTGTTACACCTTACTGTGAGCTGTTAGAACACTATGCAGTGGGGCTTTTGGGACACATGGGAGCAAGGGGCCAAGCATGGACCTCACCGGGACCACCTGATAATGAGTGAGAAAGCTAACATGAAATGAGCCTGGAGTTTGCCCGGTACCAGCATATCTAACTCAGTCATTTTTGGAAAAGTGCCCTTCAGCATGTCATTTCATCTCTTCAAGCCTCAGGTTCCTCATCTGTAAAATAACAAAACAGGATGTATATCCTGGGGGTATTGAGGATTAGAGGCCATGCTTGTGATATGTCAGTCATATAGTGCACACAAGTGTCATCCCTTGCCCAAGCTTATATCTAAAGCAATTTCTACTCTAGGTCCACATAGTATCCTTCCCATAGGCTGCTGGAATGGGAACAGAGGATGAACCTTGATATCAAATAGACCTGGATTGGAAACCTCTAGGCTGTTGAGTAACCATCCTTGAATAAGGCAGGAAACATCTCTGAGCCTCATTATATTTTGCAGTGGGTGGGTGGGTGCTGCTGGAGATCAAGCCCAGGACCTTGTGCATCCTAGGCAAGTGAGTTACATCCTTATTATTTTAAAAACATACTGTGAGGACTAGTATTTAGCATATAGTAAGTGTTCATAATAAGTAACAGTGGTTACTGTTACGCTGCATCAGAAATCATAACAAAAGTTTAGTTCTAGCTAAAAACACCTTCTAGAACAATGAGCAGAAATGTAGCCCCTTTCTAAAGTCAGCTGATTCAAATGAGGAAATGTTTCAGAATGTGCATGGAGCCAAACCTAGCATATAGAGCTAAGCTTCCCAGCATATAAATCTAGAACATTCTGGATTGGTTTCATTTGGGGGAAAAATTAGACTGTTGATCCCAATTGTCAGTATAATTGTGTCATCTACAGTAACTTTACCTAAAGAGAGATGGAAAGTTCTCATCTGGTTCAACTATGTCAAAAGCACTGTGCTAGGTACCTGGGGTTGGAAAGTCATTAACTAGTGGCTTCCCATGTGATTGGGGAAAAAGACATCCATATGAAAGTGATGGAAGAGTTGAGGGAAAAATATGAAAGAGATTTTTGTGGAGAAAGGCTGGAGCATCTAGCTGGGGCAGATCCTTCTAACAGACAAAACTGTATCATGTTTTTCTGTACCTGAGAGGCATTTTTAATATAGTTTAGATACCAGGATTTTTGGCATTGCTGGGATGATTTACTTTTAGATTAAATGAAGAAAAGATGAAATTGGAATTGCCCTGAAGCAGTGATCCTCAAACTTGAGCATGCATCAGAATCTGCTGGTAGACTTATAAAAACTCATACTGCTAAACCTACCCCTAGAGTTTCTTTTGCACTAGGTCTGGGGTGGGGGCCTAAGAATTTCTCACAAGTTCTCAGGCAATGCTGACACTGTTAGTTTGATAAACACTGAGGTAAGGAATCGTAGCTCTTTAATTGCCAAATTTAAACAGGAATCCACTCTGGAAACCTCACCGTAGATAAAAGCTAGAATCCCAGGAGAAGACGTATCTCTCTCTCTCTTTTTTTTTTTTTTTTGAAGAGGCATTGAGCATCTTAAAAATGGTGTTGTAAAGGGCTGGGAGTATAGCTCAGTGGTAGAGCATTTGGTATAGCATGCTCAAGGCCCTGGGTTCCATCCCCACCACTGCAGGAGAAAGGTTAAAAAAGAAAGAAAGAAAGGGTACTTTACAAAGATTGATGAACAGATTAGGAAAAGGCAGGGAAAGTGGGACCTGGAAAATGCAGTAGGAAATTAGGTAGGTGGGGACAGTGATATTAGTTGTACTCTGTGTTAGGCCCTTTCTCTAAAAGACCCATCCTATGGCTTTTATTTTACAGATAAGGAAAGTGGGGCACAGAAAGATGAAACTGAACTAGGATTAGAACCTGGGTTTGTCCAGAGCCCGTGCTCTTAGGTGCTAAATCTGCTGTTGTTGGGAATGAAAAAGGCCTATGATCCCTGAGTCCATATTCTAGGCCCAAAATTTCTTTCCTTTCTTATCTCCAACTTTCATCATTTTCATGCAACTATATCTTAGCCCTTCCCATTCAGCCCATTCATTTCCCAAATACAGATTGAGTCACAGCACACCAGACACTGCCCAGCCCTGTTCTAGACTGGGGACTTAGTGGGGATGTAGTAGAACAGACCAAGTCCCTGCGTAGCAGGGGCAGGCAGACAGTAAACAAAGTACATAATAAGAAAAAAAAAGAAGGTTTTGATATAGTGTTTTTTTAATTTATTTTTTGTTTTTTGTCGGGCTGGGTGTCAAACTCAGGGCCTTGTGCATGCTACACAAGTTCACCACTGAGCTATACCCTCAGCTCTGGTAACGTGTTTTAGAAGTCACTGCAGAACAAAATAAGAGCAGGGTGGTGGTGGGGTTGGGAAGGTCAAGGGTAAGAGAATATTGCAGATTCACTGAGAAAGTGAAACTTGAACTCTTGAAAATATGTACTTGAGGATGCTGGAGTTCAGACCCATCCTGGAATTTTGGACGTTTCCCTTGTTGAATTTTACCTATAAAACAAGATCTTTTAAAGTGATTTGTTCTGCTCTGTTCACTTGACAGTTGCAGAAACTGAGGCCCATAGGCAGGAAGGATTAGAGGGTAGTGGGAAGAGATGGAAGCCCATCAAAGCTCCTGGATTCTCTTCTCCCCAGCATTCCAGCCCCCAGGCTCTTTCTTCAAGGCTAGCACTGATAACTGCTGATGTTAATAAATTACTAGAAGCCCAGCTCTGGAGCAAAGGTCTTGGTTGACGCATAGTAGACCCATTCTCCTCCTTACTTTCATCTTCTCCTCCAGGGGTAGTAGCCCCTCTACATTCAAACCAAAGGTCAGAACCCTCTGTGCCCACATGAGGTGGGGGGCTGGCCTTCAAGAGCTCTCATCAGGCATGATGGTGCATGCCTGTAATCCAAGCTATGTGGGAGGCTGAGATAGGAGGAATGCAAATTCAAAGCCAGCCTTGGTAACTTAGCAAGACCCTGTCTTAAAAATAAAAAAAAGGAAGAAAGAAAAGAGCCTTGCTCCCTGATTTTGTGTGACCTTGGCAAGTTCCTTGAACTCTCTGAGCTATTTTATCCTCCTTGAAATAGGGACAATGGTAGTATCAACACTGTAAGGTCATTCCATTGATTCAGTGAAACCATATACATGAAGAGTTCATCAGGGATTCCTGGTTTAGAGGCTCCAAATTTCTTAGATCATGCTGTCTACCTATTGATAATTATCTTTTTGCTCTTTGCTAATGAAACAAATATATGTACAGTGACTGACAGAGTCCAAGCTTAAACCAATATTATTTAACCTTTAAAAAAACTTGAAATGAACAAAGGAAAATTTAACCATCTACCTCTCTCCTCTCCCAAGAAAGCAGTACAGCAGTCTCCCTTTATCCCTGGTTTCATTTGCCACAATTTTAATAACCTGCTGTCAACTGTAGTTGGAAAATATTAAATGGAAAATTCCAGAAGTAAACGGACATGACATTCACATACATTTTATTACAGAATATTGTTATATTTGTTCTAATTTATTATTAGCTATTGTTAATCTCTTACTATGCCTGACTTATAAATTAAACATTATCAAAAATATGCACATATGGGCTGGAGTGGTAGCTCAGCGGTTATGGCACTTGCCTGGCATGCGCAAGAAGATGGGTTCAAACCCCAGCACCACATACACAATGAAGTCTCAGAGCAATGAAAGCCACATGAAAAACTAAATAAAATTCTCTCTTTCAGAGACCCTCTCTCTTAAAAAAATGCACATGTAGGAGACAGTATAGGTTCTATAGGGTTTGGGGTCTTAGAATGATTTATCCTCACAGATAAGGAGAGATTACTAAATTAATAGTTTGGAAAAATAATTTCTCATCTTTCTCTATGCTTATACAAATGTATTACGAGTATAAGATTTTTTTTTTTCAAAGAGAGAGGGACAGTGAGAGACACAGAAAGAGAGAATCAATCTTATTTAGTTTTTCATGTGACCCTTTTTGCTCCGATATTTCGTTGTGTTCTGGGGTAGGAACACATATCCTTGCACATGAGACAACCATCATAATTGCTGAGCCATCGCCCCAGCTCATACGAGGATTTTTCATTATTATTGCTGGCGATTGAACCCAGGGCTCTAAGCATGCTACCATTCACTCTACAACTGAGCAACACCTCTGGTCCCATGATTTTTTTTATTTTATCAGTCCTAGAGACTGCTCCATATTTTAGAAAAAAGTAATGTTTTCATTTGCAAGAGGCTTGAGAAGGAAGAGGGCCTGCCCATGCTGCCATAAATCATCTCTCTCCAGCACACTTGCTTTTCAGGCCAGTCCACACGACCTCAGAGTAAGGAGACTGACAACCTCAAAATAAGCTTGCCCTTGTGGGGACCTTTCATATGTGTTTGGGGGAATGGAGGTAACAGTCCTTGTCTGGCAGGACCTTGCACCAGGTCCCTGAGCTCTGAACTACTATCTCGTAATCAAAGTACATAATCATGTTCATTGACTCAAGATCTTTCACAGCACCCTATCTGGGTGGGCAAGTGTTGGCTGGGTGAATGAATGAGTGACTTGCAATGCCTTTTACTCCCTCTGAGCCTCTTTCTGCCTAATCAGCCTGCGAGACTGACCAGCTCACCTCCTCACTGTTCAGACTGCCAGAAGCAAAGTTTAAGGCCTGCTCACCTGGTGCCTCTCCCTGAGACCCTGGCTGTAATTGTGTTCTGAGGCCTGTTTTTCCCAGTGGACTGTGACCTTCTCAAGGACAAGGGTTACTTGTCTTTGACTCCCTATTTGTAAGATCTAGGAGGGCACAGGCCAAGTGTAGTATGAGCTCTGGGGAAGACGGTGAGTGCAGTCTTCTCATCAGAGTACACAGAATTTGCAGAGAAGTAACAAAGTAAAAGTCTGGTGTATTCGAATAGAGCACACCTAGAAAGTGGCATACACATGTTGGGAGGTGGGGGCAACAGGATAGGTTGGATCGTCAAGGATTTTAGGCGTCCGGCAGGGGTTGATTCTCTTGGTAAGAGGCTACAATTATGTGGCCCAAGTGGAAGACCCCTTGGAAAAGAATCAAGTATAAGTAGGGAGGCTAGAGAAAGAAAGGTTGGAGGTAAGGCAGCCTCTTATCCTCCTGAGGTCCTGCAAAATTGAACACTGAGCACCTGGGATCTCTGTAGAAGGCACCACGTCTGCCAGGCTGGTGGCATTTCACACCCAAGCTGCAATGGGATTCCATGGCCCTGTTTCCAGAAATGTAGGTCACCACCCTGGGGGAGCAAAACATCTGACACTTTACTTTTGTTTATGTGTGTGTGTGTGTGTTGGGGATCCAACCCAGGGTTACATGCTTGGTAGGTAAGTGCTCTTCCTCTGAGCTACATATATCTCTAATCCCAAAGCAATCCCATTGCCCCTGCATGTCTATGTGAACTTTTCTGTCTTGCAGTTTCTATTCCAAGGACAATGAAGGCAGCTGGTTCCGGTCTCTCTTTGTCCACAAGGTGGATCCTCGAAAGGATGCCCACTCTACCCTGCTGTCCAAGAAGGAGACCAGCAATCTCTACAAGATCCAGTGTGAGTGACTTCTGGGCTGGCCAGGGTATTCTGGAGGCCTTTGAGACTCCGACATGGGGATGAGAGAGTTGGGAACATTCTGTTATCGTAGGAGCTTTGGCTCTGATGGGCTCTGGCCACTCCAGCTGAAGACATACACACACACATACACACACACACGCATCATTTCACCTCCCACTGTCTGTCCTCTGTTGCAGTTCACAATGTGAAGCCTGAGTGTCTTGATGCCTACAACAATCTGACGTGAGCATCCTTTCTCCATCTGCTTGTCCCAGCCCCTGCTTGGGAGGCCCTCCATCCCAGCAAATCTTCAGAATATCCTCTGCCTCCTTCTTGCCAAAATCCAGGAGATGTGGAATCAGTGCTAGAGGTCCTAAGGACATCTTGTCCAGCATGTGCATCTTAGAGATGGGGAGACAGGCCTAGTCCTGGGGCCTGAGTTAGAACCCTTACTCTTAGGGCCCTGGTGGCTGGTATGACCCCTGTCCTCTCTCTGTGCTCCTTCCACAGGGAAGCTGTGCTGCCCAAGCTGCACTTGGATGAGGACTATCCCTGCTCGCTTGTGGGCAACTGGAACACATGGTATGGGGAACAGGACCAGGCAGGTGAGTGCCCACCTCCCCACTGCCACTTCCATCACCCTGCCTAGGCCTCCAGACCTCTCACATCTGACTGCCCTGTACTCCTTCCACAACAGCTCCTAGTCGGGGAGGGTCTTCCTAAATGCTCAGCTTGTTGCCCCACTCCCCTGCTGAAACCCATGTCATGGCTCCCCTGTACCCTCATGTGACCTGTGAGTCCCTCCCCATACAGCTTTATCTTAGCACACATACACTGCCACATACACACTTAGCCAACCTTGCATAAGCCAGGCAGGGTCCTGGAAGCCCCCTGATCTATACCTCCCGATAACAGTGCACCTGTGGAGATTCTCAGGCGGCTACCCAGCCCTCATGGACTGCATGAACAAGCTCAAAAACAATAAGGTATGTCAGTGTCCCTGTTGCTGGAGGCTCCTCTACCAACCCATGGGGCACACTGCCAGGGTAGAGGGTACTTCCTAGCTGCTATGCCCATACTTTCATGTCTACAGGAGTACCTGGAGTTCCGAAAGGAGCGGAGCTATATGCTGCTGTCCAGGAGAAACCAGTTACTCCTGGAATTTAGCTTCTGGAATGAGCCACAGCCTAGAGCGGGTCCCAACATCTATGAACTGAGGACATACAAGCTCAAGGTGCCTCTCTCCTAACAGATCCCCTCCTACCTCCCACCCTCCCTGTTGCAGTGTTGCTTTTTGTAGGTGCCCTTAGGTTGGTGGGTCCTGTGGTCCAGCACATAAACCAGATTTCTAGCCTCTGCTTTCCTATGTGCTTAGAGCAGAGGTGTGTACAAGCATATGCCTACCTACATACTAGGTATAGGTCAGGACCCATGAATGAGGCCAATTCCAAGTTGCTCCCAGAGCTGAGGACACAGGACAGTTTTCCATCTCTGCTCTACTGTGATGCTAGGAATCCAAGCTAGGGGCTCATTTCCCTCCTCTTTCTGGTTTTTCTTTCAGCCAGGAACCATGATTGAGTGGGGGAACAACTGGTGAGTGGCAACATCAGGACTGGGAGTGCAGGGAAACCTTGCTGTCCTGCCCCAGCAAGGCCCCTGGTGGGCCACTTTCCCAGGGCCATGTCACAGGGCACCCAGCATCCTCTGCCTCTCACAGATCCTGGAGAAGGATCCTACCAGGAGATGCAGATCTCCTAGAAAATGGTGAGGCCTCCCTTTGTAGAAAATCAGCCAGGAGCTGTATCTATCTCCATTATCCTATTCCCTCAGTATCTCTGTGAGCCACGGGCCCCACCTCAGGCCCCTCCTGTGAGGTGTGGTCAAGGAATCAGCCTGGATCTACCTCAGGAGGCCCTGTGCACCAGCCTGGCTCCTGCCCCACACTCTCTGCCATCTCTAGGGCGCGGGCCATAAAGTACCGGCAGGAGAACCAGGAGGCAGTGGGCGGCTTCTTCTCACAGATAGGAGAGCTCTACGTTGTGCACCACCTCTGGGGTAGGTCAAGGACCAGATTCCAGGAGCTTTCTGTTTGTCCCCTTTCTCCATTGTCATTCTGTAAACAATGGGGATACATTAGTACCCTCATGGGACTCACAGTCTAGTAGAGGGAGACACTATCTCAGATGTAAATTAGCAGAAGTGGCCCATTTCAGGTGATTATAAATATTTGTAGAAAAGAGGCTGGGAGAGATGATAGGAAAAAACATGGAGGACCTACATTGGCTTGGGTAGACAAGGCCTCTCTGAGAGGTAAATATAAGCCCAGACCTAAAGGATGAGAAGGAAACAGCTGTGAACTCCTGGGGAAAGGCATTGTAAGGGGAGGGAATAGCATGTGCAAAGGCCCTGAATTGGGGAAAGGCCTTTTAAGGTTTTGAAGCATAGAAAGGAGACTGATATGGAATGAGTGGGGAATAACATGAGATGGGATGAGATGGAAGAGGCACCAGATCAGGCTGAGCCTTGTAGGCCATGGGGAAGAGCTTGGATTTATTCTTTTCCGCAATGAGAGGCTGCAGCAGCATTATTATAGGATTCTTCTGGCTGCCATGTGTGTTACCGAGAGTGCCTGTAGGGGAGCAAAAGAAGCTGGGCATGAGGCGATGCTTCCATCAGTTCAAGCGGAAAAGGATGGGGCCTGGCCTCAGGTAGTGACAGAGGGATGCTGAGGCATCCACAGATTCATTAATCTATAGGTTGAACCAGTGGAACTTGAGGGAGTGGTAGGGAGAAGAGGATTCCAGAAGAACTCCCAGGGTCTTTTGGGAGGAGAGTCAGGCCCTTGGAATGTTACATTTAAGATATTGACACACCCAAGTGGAGGTGTCACATGGGCACTGTAAATACAGTCTGGAATCTGCAGGAGGGTTTGGGGCTAAACATATAAATTTAGGAGTCAATATATGTGCAGTCCTTGAAACCCTTAATAGCCTTTTCAAGTCTTCAGCACCTCATAACTGGCTGCTCATCCTTTAGCTCTGAGCTTAGATTTCACCCCTTCAGAGAGGCCTTTCTTGTCTTCTTCATCTCCCTCCCTCTTTTCTAGTAATAGTATTTTTTGATAATCATCTGAAATTAACCTTTTTTGTACATATGGTTGGATGAGATTGATAAACCAAACAGTATTTGCTAATAGTAAAAGGAGGCATCTGGGGAGGGGGAAGAAACACACCGCAGAGTTTGGGGCCGTAAAAGAGGACTCTGTGCTGGAGAAGGGATCAGATCCTCTGTGCCTGAAGAATGAGCCTCTGCCTTTCTCATAGCTTATAAAGACCTGCAGTCTCGGGAGGAGACTCGAAATGCTGCCTGGAGGAAGAGGGGCTGGGATCAAAATGTCTACTATACAGGTGAGCACCACCTTTGGCAGTCAGTGGGGACTTTGGAGGTCATCTACTGGGAGCCCTGTCTGAGGATGAAAGGATTAAATCTCCTCTACAAAGAGATCTAGCTTTACTTGATCACTCAATATCGGTGATGGGAATCCACTTTCTTTTGGTACTTGAGATTTAACTCAAGGGTGCTTTATAACTGAGCCGCATCCCCAGCCACCCTACCCCTTTTTATTTTTTATTTTTTGAGACAGGGTCTTACTAAGTTGCTTAGGATCTTACAAAGTTGCTGAAGCTGGTTTTGGACTTGTGGTCCTTTTGCCTCAACCTCCCAAATCACTGCGAATATGGGCATGAACCACTGCACCCAGCTCCAGAACTCACTTTTAAACAATAAGTTAGTGTGTTTCTATCACAGTGGCATACTCCGTTCCGTATGATGTAAGCAGTTCTGAGTGAGAACTCTAGGGAATGGTAATACAGCTAGTTAGTCTCTGCCCGGAGTTGTGTTGTAGCTGAGTGCCACCTACTGCCTTGTGCTTGGTTCTGTATCCTCCTGAGGCTGCTTCCTCATCTATGAGATAGCGATGGTGCTAGGTTCCCTCAGATGGCTAAAGGGAGGACTTTGTGAACCTTATGAAAAGTGCTTTGCCCTGACTCTGGAATAGAGAAATCATACAGCAAAGTATTTGAGCAGTTTTTTGCTCATGGTGTATGCCACTTTATTAGAACCCCAGAGAACCACCGGTGTCAGTAGATGTTGACTGAGCCCTCACTGTGTGGTGAAATGTGGGTGGGTGGGGGCTTATAAATAAATAAGAGACTGTCCCTGCTATTGAGAAGCTTAGTTAAGCTTCCACACTTAACAGCTGGTGTCTGGAAGAATGTCTTTTCTGAAGGAGGTAGCTAGAGCCTTGCTATTCAAAGTGTGGTCCCAACTGACAGTACCGGCATCCTCTGGACACTTGCGTGAAATGCTCAATCAGCCTCCCGCAAACCACTGAATCAGACTGCACGGTAACAAGAATCACAGATGATTTGTATGCACATTCAAGTCTGAAAAGCTCTGAGCAGGAGTAAATAGTCTAACCTGAGTAATATTGAGCTGACCCTTTCTCCTCTCTGGGCTATAGATTCCCCATCTGTAAAATTATGTGGTTGGACTAAATCAGTGTTTTTCAAACCTCAGAGGCTTGAGGATCTCCTTACAGCTTTTGTCCTACCATTGTACTACCACAGTTTTTTAAAAAATTGTTTTAGTGCTAAGAATTGAACTCAGGAACTTGTACATGCTCATAAGCACACACTCACCCACTGAACTACAGCCAGCATTACAATGATTTTTTTTTTTTAAAGAGAGAAAGGGACAGAGAGAGAGAGAAAGAGAATCAATTTTATTTAGTTCTTCATGTGACTTTCATTGCTCTGACATTTCATTGTGTACACTGTCCTGGGGTTCAAACCTGAAATCTCACACATGCTAGGCAAGTGCCATCACCACTGAGCCACCACTCCAGCCCGATATTTTTCTTTAAATCTCTCTACTTTAACCTTAACCTAGCTTTGTCCTTAGCAGTACCATCTGTGAAGACATTTCTATACTATGTTAGTTTTTGTTTTGTTTCTGTGATGCTAGGGATGAACCCAGGGCTTCATGTATGCTAGTCAAGTGCTCTACCACCGATCTAAATCTCCAGCCCTTTGCTACTTATTTTTCACATAAAAGGAAAATAAATAAATTTTTAAAAATGTTCATCTCACTGGGCACAGCTGCACATGCCTATAATCCCAGTGATTTGTGAGGCTGAGGCAAGAGGACTGTGAATTTGAAGCCAGCCTCAGCAACTTAGTAAGACCCTGTCTCAAAAAAATACAAAATGCTCCTGGGTTCAATCCCCAGAACCCAAAAACAAAGCAAAAAAAAAAAAAAATGTTTATTTCATCATCTGGAAAGTTCTGTTTCATTCCATAATTTGAGAGACCTGGTGCTTTCAGTGGGCCTTTTTAGGAGGTGTTTTCAATAGCTTTCCTGTCTCAGCATCTGGGGCCTCATTTCCTTTCAAAGGCTTATATGGGAGGGTTGGTGACTTGTCTGTACCCCTGTCTCCTGACCTCTGCCTCTCTCCACAGTCCCCTTGGTGCGACACATGGAGTCTCGGATCATGATCCCCTTGAAGATTTCGCCTCTCCAGTGATGCTGCTGAAACCTCTACCTCCTTCCCCTTCTCCCTCAGGGCAGCCAGGGACAGAGTAACTCCCAGTCCTGATTTCTCTTGGCTCTGGGAGAACTCTGAAGGGTATTGCAAAGCTCAGACAAAGATGACAAGGTTCTGAGGACTTCAGCTCTGTCCAGGTCCTTCCCTAAGCCTTCTCCATTCACCTCCTTCCCCCCTGCTGGAAGTAGTTTCTAATTTCCTTAAATGAAGAATAGCAACCTTTTAGGACTTCTCACATTTCTCCCTGAGATTTCTCATATTAAGGCCACCAGTCCCAGGAATAAGCATGGAATCCCTTGGAGTAGCATAGGGGCACAGAAGGTAGTATCACCAATAGTTAGAAGGGAGGACTTCAGACCAGGCCAAGCCCTCAGGAATTCCCTGGTCTCTACTGTGGCATCCTTGCTGTACAAGCAAGTCTGGGTCAAGTCCCATCTGTTAGGAAAAAGCCTGGCATGGCCATAAACCCTCAAATCTGCAAGTTAGGATGAAATCCGGAATTCTACCCAGAGAGGCTGGGAAAAGGGGTTGGAATAGGAAGGATTTGGGGACAGGAGACCAAAATGAAACAGGAACCCAGAAACTACAACTTAGAATTCAGAACTGGAGTTTGAACTGCACATTTTGTAATACAGAATTGGGAAGATAGAAGATGACTTGGGGAAAGGGTCCATAATACTAGATGGATGGCGAGGCTTATCTGGGATTGAGAACTTAAAATAGGTAGTTCCAGCCCTTCTCATGCCCTCTTTCCTTCTGCAGGCAAAACTACGGGACAGGGTCTGTATTACTCTCATCCTGCATTTCTTTTCCCTTACTTGACTTTCTGTCAGCTCAGCCCTTTATTTTATAGGGCCACGAAGTCTGTGGAGTAGATCAGTGACTCTGGGGACCTCCTCAGTGACCCCCATACCTCATGAAC
Organism: Aplodontia rufa; assembly: GCA_004027875.1. NCBI lineage: Eukaryota > Metazoa > Chordata > Mammalia > Rodentia > Aplodontiidae > Aplodontia > Aplodontia rufa. Next base: position 23,500 of record PVKS010013920.1, on the reverse strand, counting down.
CCCTGGGTAGCTTGAGTTTGCCTCCCTACCAGGAAAACACGCTGGAGTTGCTGATGGAACCAATTAAATATTTACTACAAATTGCGTTGTCTTGTTCATTTGCAAGGAACTTCAGCAGGTGCCCAAGGCAGGGCAGAGCTGAGCTGGCAGGCTTCTCAGTTTCACCTGGTGCTCTGCGCCCCTGGAGGATATTGTGTTCTGGAGCTACTCTTCGTCCTTACCCCAGTGCGGAACTGTCCGCACAACAAGGGATTCAGAATGAATCCTGAATCTAGCTCCAGATAAGTGTAATCTACACCAAAAATCCTAGGCCCTGTCTTACAATTCATGCCAGGGGTAGGAAATATTTGAAACACTAAAAGCTTTATTAGAGGTGTGACTCTGTAGAGGTCAAATTAGGCCTAACATGGAGAAACATGATGCGCACCTGTGGAAAAGTGTAAAATGGAGTTACGTTCTCCCCCACTTGCTGCCTTCACAGGCGTGGCGTGCTGTGGGAAATGACTACAATTAAGCAGCCCGGTTATGGCTGGGTGAGTGGTGCAGCCTCATAATCCCAGCGACGGGGGAGGCTGAGGCAGGAACACAAGTTGTAGACCCGCCTTGCAAGTTTAGGCCCTGTCTCAAGATAAGAGGAAAAAGGGCTGGGGATGTAGCTCAGAGGCAGAATGCTCCAGGGTTCTATCCCGGCTACCATAATAAAAGCCCCATTATGGAGGCAAGTGCACTATGGTCCAAATCATGGCGCTGCCACGTTCTTGTGCTATCTTGAGCATACCACATTCAAACAATTTGGGAAGCGAGCGCCTACTAGTTGTGAGACACTGCTTTACGTGCTGGGGAGAAACAGGCACATAAGAGTTTGTCCTCACAGCCTAAGTGACCCAGCTTTGGAACACAACCCCCACTAGGACCCGCCTCTTCCTTTCTTCTATCGTGCACCCACGGGTTTCCGGGTCCGTAGCGCTTCGCTTCCGGACTCCGCTCCTCACTTCCGGCTGGCCGCTCCTTCCTTTCTTCCGCTTCTCTATGGTGCAGCCCCGCGGTCGCCTGGCCGCCGGAAGTAGCTCGCAGCCCGGGACGGTGCGTGAAGTGGTGCGGTGAGAAGTGGACGAGGGTGGTGTCGCCGGCGGCGCGGCGGGGTCGGGCTGGGCGCACCCGGACTGAGGTGCAGATCGCGCGAGGGGTGGCCCTGGACTGGAGGCCCACCCAGCTTCTCCGCCCGATCCCGGGGTTCCCCGTCACCGGGCTCCGCTCCGTATCCTCATTTGGAAAATGCTGATTGCAGCATCCTCAGCCCCTACCTTGTAGCCTCCTGATGATAATCGTGGCGGTAACAGCTCACGTTTATTACGCGCTTTTGCGTGCACTCTTTTGTGTTCCGACCTTGGGATTTCGCATACTTAAGACTTTCGGGTCTCACCCTTGGGGGTTTTGACAGTTCACCTTACCGCTTGTACAACTGTTTACGAAAGGTGTTTAATCCAGTCACATTGTTTGGGAGGAGAGTTTCTGCAGCTCAGACTTAGGGCTTTGCGTATATTAGGCAAGCAATGTACCACAGAACTACACTTCCAGCCCCATTTCACTTTTTAAAAATAAATTATTTTGAGAGAAAACTTCAAGTCACTTTACCATAAACAGAAAACTGCTTCTATTTGTTTTATGCAGAAAATAATGTTAAAAATAAATAATATAATGAAAAGGGACCATGTTAACACTTTCTGCCTAGATTTCATTGTCTAGCGCTCTGAGATGAGTCCTTAAAAAAAAAACAAACAGGAATCTTGGCATTCATAGATGTTAAAAACAAACTATGGAACTGACACATTCTTCAAGCAGTTGAAAATTTTAAAAAAGTGTTCCTTAGGTGTTCAGTGTTATATAAGCTCACCCAACCGTACACCCCATTCCCAGCTCATGTTCATCATCTTTCCCAGTGGAGCTCCTCCTGTGTTAATGCTTCCTTCTCCCCACAAACCCCAATGTAGGAACTGTTATTCTCATTTGATTTGTGAGGAAACAGACCCAGACAAAAGTAAAGTGACTTGCACCAGGACTCATACTGTAAAATAATAGAGTGGAGATTCCAGCTAGTGCACTTTTTTTTTCTTAAAGAGAGAAAGATACAGAGAGAATCCATTTTTATTGAGTTTTTCCACGTGGCTTTCATTGCTCTGACACTTAGTTGTGTACATGAGTACTGGGGTTTGAACCCATGTACTTGTGCATGCTGGGTAAGCACCCGTAACCGCCAAAGCCACCCTTCCAACCCCTGCTAGTGCACTTTTGACTCTGTCTCAACATACTCTTGGCTTCCACAATAAGTGTGGCAGCAGATTGATTGGGTAAGAGGAACAGTGCTGCTGTTCCACAGCATTCCTCTGTAAGAGGAACAGGAGACTGTGGTGATCATTACAAGAGATAGCAAGGGAAGATGTTTTGTGACCCTTGAGCCATATGAAATGTGCATTCTGTTCTTTTTAAATTTTAGGGTCAACCAGGGCATTGATGGCAGCACCAGATGAAATTCTGTCAAGATCAGGATGCACTGACATGGGCTCAGGTTTTACTGTACTAGCTGCATGACCTTAGGCAAGATACTTAACCTTTCCAAACATCATTTTTCTCATCTGTAAAATATTAGTGTTTTTTATCTGAAAAGTTTTTATAGTAATCAAATGAGAACTTATTCATAAAATTCTTAGATCAAAGTCCACCGCATAGTGAGCAATCAGCAGTACCAAGAGTGGATTTACACGAGACAGGTTCATTTTGGACAGTCTGAAAGATCATTCCCTGTTTTACAGAAGATTAAACTCAAGCTTTAAAGGATTAAGTGACTTTTTGAGTTATCAACTCTGTGACCAGAATTGCTAGTTAGATTTAGTATTCTGACTCCAGAAAAATCTTGAAAGCCTTCTCCTTTTAACAACTCTCTGTTGTTTCTTCCTAATCTTAAAGACCAACCATGTCATCAGAATCCAGCAAAAAACGGAAGCCCAAAGTGATCCGAAGCGATGGAACTCCAACTGAAGGAAAGCGCAATCGATCTGACACTGAGCAGGTGAGATCAGCCAGAGTTGCCATGCTGCTAAGAAACTGCAGCTTGTGCGGGTGCAGTGGCACACTCCTATAATTCCAGCAGCTCTGGAGGCTGAGGCAGGAGGATTACAGTTCAGAGCCAGCTTCAGCAATTTAGCAAGGCTGTAAGTAACTTAGTGAGACTCTGTCTCAAAATAAAAAGGGTTGGGGATGTAGTTCAGTGGTTAAGTGCCCTTGGGTTAAATCCCAAGTACAAAAAGAAATTGCAGCTTGTAGCCAAGCACTTGCATAGGGGTTTGCAGCAGCTCAGGGTTGCATCTTCCCAGGAAGGCCCCTTGGTGTTCTACATGTGCCCACAGGGAATTAGAATTCCCCTGGCCCCTCAGAAACTATGTGTCCATATCAGATTTAGCTACAGTATCCCAAGAACCAACAAGCCTTTTTTAGACATTATTAGTACCTGCACAGTGAATGTGTTCCAGTGATGTGTCTCCAATTTTCCTGATGATCAGAAGAAGAGAGCTTAACCACAGCATAGCTCTGGAGCTTCAGAAATGTTATATCTCTAAGTGTGCTGTTGAGATGGTACCAGAACCATAAACCCACAGGAACTGCTCCATGGCCTAAGAGCTCTTGTGGTCAGCAGGTTCTCTTCCTTTTGTCTTTTATCCTTGAATATGTCAAGCCAATTCATGACTTGGTTGTTGGTTTTGTTTTTTTAAAGAGAGAGAGGGACAGTGAGAGAGAATCAATTTTATTTAGTTTTTCACGTGGCTTTTGTTGCTCTGACACTTCATTGTGTGTGTGGTGCTGGGGTACAAACTCATGTCCTTATGCTTGCCAGGCAAGCACTATAACCGCTGAGCCACCACTCCAGCCCATGTCTTGGTTGTTTTGTTTGACTAGTTGGTTTTATGTTTGTCTGCTTGCTTGTTTTAAATAGAATCATGAAACACACCAGCTTAAATTTCAATTAAAACACAGTAAAGGGGGCTGGAGTGGTGGCTCGGCAGTTACAGCACTTGCCTGGCATGTGCAAGTACACAAGTTCGAAACCCAGCACCATGTAAGCAATGAAGTGTCCGAGGAATGAAAGTCACATGAAAAACTAAATAAAAATTGTTTCTCCCTTGCTCTCTCTCTGTGTCTCTCTGACTGTCCTCTCTTTCTTTTTTTTATTTTTTCTGTCCTCTCTTTCTTAAAAAAAAAAAAAAAAGAAGAAGAAGAAGAAAGAAAGAAAGAAAAAGAAAAAAACCCCACAGAAATAGGAGGCTGGAGTGGTGGCTCAGCGGTAAAGCCCTTGCCTGGCTTGCACAAGGACCCAGGAAGTTGTTTCTTTTATTTTTATTTGGCACTGGTGATTGAACCCAGGTGCTTAACCCCACTGAGCAAGCCCTTTTCAGGGTTTTTTTTGTTTTTGTTTTGAGACAGGGTCTTGCTGAATTGCTGAAGCTGTCTTTGAATTTGTAATCCTCCTGCCTCAGCCTTCAGAGTTGCTGAGATTACAGGTGTGCACTACCGTGCCTATTTTCTTTTGGTATTCCTCTCTGTTCTAAATCTTGGACACCGAACATGCATACTTTGTAACAAGAAAAAGAAGTTTTCTATTTTAAAAATAAAAACATTTGATATGAGGACCAATTCCTTTAGTGATCTAATTTGGGGGTTCATTGTTACCATACTTGTTTAAGAACAAATCTTAGCCTAGTGTCCTTAGTCACAATAAGGAGACTCATTCCCTACCCAGGGCCTCTCTCCTTGCCTCCACAGGAAGGTAAATACTATAGCGAAGAGGCTGAGGTGGACCTGCGGGACCCTGGCAGAGATTATGAGCTGTACAAGTACACTTGTCAGGAGCTACAGAAGCTGATGGCCGAGATCCAGGATCTGAAGAGCCGGGGTGGCAAGGATATGGTAAGGAGCGTGACCAGGCAGACACAACCTGGTCTGGTAGGTACAACCTGGTAGGTCTGCACAGATGGGGGTTGCTTTTGCACCTGCAGGGGCCCTTCCTGACCTGGGTCTTCTGTTCTAGCCATGATCAAGTAGTTGGAGCTTGGAGGCTCCAGAGCCCTGCCTATTAATTATTGGCACCTGTCATCATTACTGGATTTCCCATTATGGTAATAAATGTACAGGATAATAAATTTTTTTCTATAATTATGATTTTGATCATTCTTTGACTTAATATTTATTAAGTGTCCAACATTTTGCTCGGTGTTGAGAAATAATAGTATGTATACGTACCTTTGAAGTTATGGCATGAGTATGTATAATAAATCATAGAGACCAAAAATGAAATTATCATTAATGTTAAATGAATAAACCAGATTTAGTGACAGAAAAACTAAATAGTGTGTCTAAAACTAGATTAATAAATTTAAAAGAAAATTCCATTTTTCCCCCAGGAGTCTTATTTGTTCTTATGCTGGCCAACATTATTAAGATTATTACATTGTATCTGTTTTATTGTAGCCAAACTTTATGACTGTACTGTTGTTATTTTCATTTAAATTCTATAATGCTATTGATAGAGGTCAGATTTTATGTCATGACATTGCTATTGAAAAGATCTCTGTAGAATTTGTAGGGAAAGATATTGTCATTGGCTGCACTTGGTCCATCTTCAATTCCTGTCACTTCAGTCCATGTAGAAATTGCTTTTCTGCATGGGAACCTTAAGCACTTCCACTGTATAGTCATCCTTCAGTTCATTTCCCTCGTAACACTTCTTGTGGTTTAGAGCTCCCTCTAGTGTCTGTTTTTGGCCCTAGATGGGGATGGGTCCCCAAGGAAGGATTGAAGGAAGCTGAGACAGTGCCTGTTATTAGTGGTCTTTACCATTTTCTTTGCCCACAGGCAATTGAAATTGAAGAACGGAGGATCCAGAGCTGTGTACATTTCATGACTCTAAAGAAGCTTAACCGATTAGCCCACATCAGATTGAAGAAAGGAAGGGATCAGACCCATGAGGTACAGATGAGAGGTTTAATTAATCCTCCTCTCCACTCTTCCATGTCCCCTTCTCTGTCCCCTTTGCCCCTTTTCTTACTTCACTAATGCTCTGTCCCACCCCAACTTACCATGCTCACCTCCAGCCTTGTCTTTCCTACAGGCTAAGCAGAAAGTAGATGCCTATCACCTTCAGCTACAGAACCTGCTGTATGAAGTGATGCACCTGCAGAAGGAGATCACCAAATGTCTGGAGTTTAAGTGAGTTTGGGAGCACAGGACTTTGACACGGCTGGTCTGTTGTAAATGCTTTTTTCTGCATAGCTCAGTGTGAGCCAGTCTCTTTAAAAAGAAATTCATTGAGCTTAAAGAACTGCAGGATCTGGGAGGAAGGTAAATAGATTACTCTGAGTGGTAGAATTGCAAGCAGTAGTTTTGGGCTGTACAAAGAACCATACACACCTCTCTGACTCTTTTGAGTTGTGAGCTCTGCACTTGTAAAAGGCAGTTCTCTTTCCCCAGCAGGAGCCTTTATTTACCAGTTTGATTCCTGGCGCATTGTTTGGGAGCAGCTTACATCTAATCACATCACATTCTTTTTTTTTTTTTTTTTCTCTCTCTCTTTTCTTTTGGTACTAGGGAGTGAATCCAGAGGTGTTTTACCACTGAACTACATCCCCAGTCCTTTATTTTTTATATTTGAGACAGAGTTGCTCCAACTTACCATCCTTCTGCCTCAGCCTCCCAGGTTGTTGGGGTTATGGGTGTGCACCACTGCACATGGACCAGTCACATCCTTTTAACCTTTTGGCCCAGTTTTCTCTCTGAAAACATAGCAATTAATTTTTACATGTGGATCTTGTTCTTTTTTTTTTTTTTTTTTTTAAAGAGAGAGGGACAGTGAGAGAGACAGAGAGAAACAACTTTATTTAGTTTTTCACATGGCCTTAGTTGCTCCAACACTTATTTGTGTATGTGGTGCTGGGGTTTGAACCCGGGTCCTCGTACTTGCCCGGCAAGCGCCGAAACCACCGAGCCACCGCTCCAGCTCGGATCTTATTCTTTGGCACCGGAACCTCTTGCTCCTTAGCTATAATCAGTGAATAAACCATAATTTAGTAGTAATATTAGGAAGTTATGCCTCTTGGCAAAACCAAGCTGAGAGATGATCTAGAGGAAAAGAGTAAATGGGACGACAAAGAAAGGATTCTTGCTTGGTCAGACATGTTTGTGCATACTGGAAAAAGGCAGGTTTTATTTGTCACCAATTTTGTATAAATGGGAACACATTGGGCATCAGAGTCCAGCATTTCTTTAATGGTAATGAACCCACGGGGTGCTTAACCCTGAGCCACTTCCCCAGCCCTTTTTTATTTTTTATTTTGAGACAAGGTCTAAGTTGCATAGGGTCTCTCTATGTCTGTGAGGCTAACCTTGAACTTACAATCCTGCCTCAGCCTCCATAGAGATGATGCTGATTTTTCCTTTTTTAAACAGAGAGAGAAAAAGAGAGTGAGATATAGAGAAAGAGGGAATCAATTCTATTTATTTTTTTCATCTGGGCTTTGTTTCTCTGACACTTAGTTGTGTATGTAATGCTGGGGTTTGAACCTGGGTCCTCGAATTTGTGAGGCAAATGCTGTAATTGCTGAGCTACTGCTCCAGTCTCAGTGATGCTGATTTTTTTTCAACAATTTTATTTAGTTTTTCATGTGGGTTTCGTTGCTCCTAGACTTCGCTGTGTACATGGTGCTGGGGTTTGAACTTGCATACTTATGCATGCTGGGCAAGTGCCATAACTGCTGAGCCACCGCTCCAGCCCAATGATGCTAATTTTTGAGATGCATGTTACATATTAATACTTAAATATTAATAGAAATAAATTTTGCACCAGATTTTTACCTAAGTTAATAGTATTGTACCATTGTTAGTTTCCTGGTTTTGACAGTGTACTATATTTAGATACTATCATTGGGAAACCTGGGTGGAAGGTACATGGGGAAAATAAACTCTTAGTTTTTTTGTTTTTTTGGTTTTTTTTTTTTTTGAACAGAGAAGGGGAGAGAGAGAGAATCAACTTTTAGTTTTTCATCTGATCTTTGTTGCTCCAGCACTCATTTGTGTACATGGTGCTGGGATTTGAACCCAGGTCCTCATGCATGCCAGGCAAGCAAATACCACTGAGCCACTTCTCAGCCCACTCTTACTGTTTTGACACATAGTATTTATACAGGTTTATGAGGTACCGTGTGGTGTTTTGGTACATGTATACGTTGAGTAATAGTCAATTCAGGATAATTGGCATACCCACCTTAAACTTTGATCATTTGGTCATGGTAAGTATGTTCAAATTCCTTGCTACTAACTTTTTTGAGATACTCAAAGTCAATTGTACTTACCTGCCATGCCCTAGAAAAGAACTTTTTCTTCCTGTTGAACAATAACATTGTACCTGCGTACCTGTTGATCAACCTCTTCCTCACCCTCCCTCTCAGTACTTTTTTTTTTAAGAGGGTGGGCTGGAGTGGTGGTTCAGCAGTTGCAGTGCTTGCTTGGCACATGCGAGAATGTGGGTTCAAACGCCAGCACCATGTACACAATGAAGTGTCAGAGCAACAAAAGCCACATGAAAAACTAAAATTGATTTTCTCTTTCTCATTGTCCCTCTCTTTAAAATAATAAAAAATTGGGCTCAGTAGTTGGAGTGCTTGCCTGGCATGTGCGAGGATCCTGGTTCAAACCCCAGCACCACATACACAACTGAGTGTTGGAGAAGCAAAGGACAGATGGAAAAATAAATAAAATTGATTCTCTTTTTCTATCTCTCCTTCACTCCCTCTATCTTTATCTTTTTTTATACCCCCCCAGGGCTGAGGACCAAACTTGGGGCCTTGTGCATGCTAGGCGAGCGCTCTGCCACTGAGCTAAATCCCCAATTCCGCTCCCTCTTTTATTTATTTTTTATTTTTTTTAAAGAGAGAGGGACAGTGAGAGAGACAGAGAAAGAGAGAAACAACTTTATTGAGTTTTTCACATGGCCTTAGTTGTTCCAACACTTAGTTGTATACGTGGTGCTGGAGTTTGAACCCGGGTCCTTGTGCTTGCCAGGCAAGCGCTGAAACCGCTGAGCCACCGCTCCAGCCCTCCCTCTATCTTTTAAAAAAAAATTCTAAAAAATTAAAAATAAAGGGAGAATCAATTTTATTTATTATTTTTTCATCTGGCCTTTATTTCTCCGACAGTTAGTTGTATATGTGGTGCTGGGGTTCAAAGCTAGGTCTTCCCACATGCCAGGCAAGCACTCCAACCACTGAGCCACCACTCCAGCCCATCATCTTTTTTTTTTAAAGAGAGAGGGGACAGGGGGAGAGAGAGAGAATCAATTTTTATTTAATTTTTCATGTGGCTTTCGTTGCTCTGACACTTTGCTGTATACGTGGTGTTGGGTTTCGAACCCACATACATGCGCATGCTAGCCAAGCCCCGTAAGCACTGAGCCACCACTTCAGGCCCTATCAGTACTCTTTTTGAAACTTCTTGTGAATCTTAAACTATGTTAGAATTTAAAAGGTATAAAAACAAAATAAAAGAATATGATGCCCATTCCATAAAAATCATTGCTTAGATGGAAGCTGACAAACTCAGAATACAGTGGAATTTGGGCCTGTGGGGCAGCTGGTAGCCACGTGGAAGGAGCTGGAGTTAGACAGCTTGAGTGCATATACCAGCTCAGCTACTCACTGATAGAAGTCTCCATCTCACTTGAAAAATGGAGATGAAAATCCCCACATCCTAAAATTGTGGAGATTAAATTAAGAGAGGACACATATAATGGGTGCTAATGATTATTTGGGGGCTGGCAGTATTGGGGATTGAACCTAGAGGTGCTTTACCACTGAGCCATATTCCCAGTCTGTATTTTTTGAGACAGGGTCTTGCTACGTTGCTTAGGACCTTGCTAAGTTGCTGAGACTGGCCTCAAACTTGCAATCCTCTTGCCTCAGCCTTCTGAGTCTCTGGGATTATAGGTATGCACCACTGCACCAGCTGGTGGGTGCTAATACATAGTAGCTCATGACCATGACCATGACCATGATCATGTAACCTGAGCAGTCAACTATTTTACGCATCAAAGAGTGTTGGGTTTATTTTCTCTTATACCAGTTGTCACTATTCGTGCAACAGTTAAAGCCTCTCATCTTTTCCACATCTAGTTCTGGCATACTGAATCCTCCATCCTATGCTTATACAGTTAGTATTTTATTTATTTACTTTTAAGAGAGAAAGGGACAGTAAGAGAGAGAAAGAGAGAATTTAGTTTTTATGTGGCTTTTGTTGCTCTGACACTTCGTTGTATACATGGTGCTGGGGTTTGAACCCATGTCCTCACTCATGCCAGGCAAGTGCCACAACCACTGAAGCACCACTCCAGCCCTACAGTTAGTATTTTAAACTTAAGTGCAGACTCATGTTTATTCCTATTGCATGACATGTTTTGGTTTCAACCTGACAGTCTAGATCTGTATTGATTTTATTTGACTCTTCACTCTTAGCGCTTCTGCTCAGCTTGGAGACATTTGTAAATTCAGTAAGCATCCTTTCCAGACATTTAGCTAATTCATAGATAAAAAGGTTGGCAGCATGGACAAGGATCCTATGTCATGTCACCAGCGATGTCTCATCACACTGAAACATCTGCTAATGAGCATTTTTTGAGATGAGATTCCAGGATCTTGATTAGTTGTGTATCAGGACTAAGTGGACATAGGTGGAGGAACTTTGTACCAGCTTAAGACAGTTTGAATTCCTGAGAACAGCAACTTTACATCTGTTTTTTTGTTCATTTGTTTATTTGTTTTTGTTTTTGTTTTCTGTAGGTCAAAGCATGAAGAAATAGATCTGGTCAGTTTAGAGGAGTTTTATAAGGAGGCTCCACCAGACATTAGTAAAGCTGAAGTCACCATGGGAGACCCTCATCAGCAGACATTGGCACGTCTGGACTGGGAACTGGAGCAACGGAAAAGGTAGTAGCACTTAATCCTTCCTTGCTTTTTTTTTTTTTTTTTTAACTTTTTGTGTTACTGGGGATTGACCCTGGGACCTCTAGGCAAGCACTTTTCCATTGACCTATATCTCCAGGCTTTTTAATTTTATTTTATTTAGAGAGAGAGAGAAAGAGAGAATCAGTTTTATTTAGTTTTTCATGTGGCTTTCGTTGCTCTAGCACCTTGCTGTGTTCGTGGTGCTGGGGTTCGAACCTGGGTCCTTCCACATGCCAGGCAAGTGCTGCAACTGCGGAGCTACCACTCCAGTCCCCCCACTGGCCTTTTTTTTTTTTTCCTTTTTTTAAGAAAGAGGGAGAGACGAAGAGGGAGAGAAAGAGTGAATCAATTTTATTTATTTGTTCATCTGGTCTTTGTTTCTCTGACACTTAGTAGTGCATGTGGTGCTGGGGTTCAAACCCAGGTTCTCACG
>PVKS010013920.1:0-11928 GCA_004027875.1 Aplodontia rufa | reverse complement strand
CCAGCCCTTTTTATTTTACTTTTTTGAGACTTCAGACCTGACCAACCTTATCATGAGTGGGGTTGTGTTTGCTTAAGGCTATTAATAGAAAGTTGGAGCCTCACAATGTTTCTCAGTCTGGTTCCCAACTCCTGGGTTCAAGTGGTCCTCTTGCTTCTGTTCTCTGATTAGCTGGGAGTACAGGCACAAACCACCACACCTGGCCATTAAAGTAACTTTTTTGGTGGGGGGGGGGAATTGAACCCAGGGGCAATGTACCATTGAGCTACATCCCCATCCCATTTTATGTTTATTTTTTTATTTTGAGGCAGGGTCTTGCTGAGTTGCTTAGGACCCTGCTAAGTTGCTATGGCTGGCCTCAAACTTGCAATCCTTCTTCCTGAGCCTCTTGAGACCACTGCACCTAGCAAAGTGACTTTTTTCCTTTAAAATTTTAATATCTGAGATTTATGTCTTATGTACCATAAGTGTAATTTTGAATTTTGCCTTCTCTATGGTGTTATGATTCTTGGTAAACATTATTTTATAAAGTTATGCAGCATTTTAGTGTTTGAAGTATTTCAGTTTACAAAGTCATTCTATTGAACTTTTAGATTATTTCCATTTTTTGCTATCATAAATATGCTGTTTATATATAAAATTTTTCTGGAGGCTGGATCGGTGGCTTAGTGATTCTGGCACTTCACTTGCCTGGCATGTGCTAGGACATGGGTTCAAATCCAGAACCACGTACACAACAGTGTTAGAGCAACAAAAGCCACATGAAACACTGAATAAAATTGATTCTCTCTCTCTCACTGTCCCTCTCTCTTTAAAAAACAAACAAACAAACTTTTCTGTACTAATAAAGAGTTTTTCTATATTAACCATAAATAGAATGTTTCTATTCTGTAATTTAATCTAGGTCTTTCTGAGAATATAGTATTTATTTCTTTCATGCTAGACTTTTCATGGTTGCCTCTCTCCTGTTGTGGAGACTTTTCCCCTTTCATATTTGTACAAGAATTCTAAGGCTTTTGTTTAGCATATCTGCTCTGTTTTTCCTTACATAAGGAGTGTTTTTCTGTTGTAGGAAATATTCTGTGCCTTTGATCCATGTTATGAACTTTGCACTGAATCTGGTTCCTAGGGAATTTGTGTTGTGTTTTAGCAGATGGGACTGGACTGTCACTCCCTTGTTCACTTGATTCTTTGACTGAGGTACAGCCTGAGCCATGAGTGCTGCTTACTTGTGGCACTGATCCAGAATCCATTCCCATCCTACCCCACTCAGGCCAGTCTTTGGGCTTTGTACTAATAATGAGCTTTTATAGAATGTTGTTAATTGCTTGATCCATAAGTTTATGGAAGTTCAGAGTCTAGCCTCTTAGACAAGAAATGGAGTAGAAAATGACACAGAGGTATTCCCTAGTGGTCACAGGTAGAACTTCCAGGGAAATGAAGATGGATTCATGTGTGTTTGTTCTTAGCTAGATGTCTTTGGGTAAGTCATGTGCCCCCTGGAACCTTAGGGTATAAGATCTTCCCTTGTTAGTATAAGGACTAAATGCAATAATTCCTATAAAGAGCTCCCTAAGGGCCTCACACATGCTAAGTGCTGGCACACATTAGCATTTAGTCACAGCCGCCTAAATTATAGGTGGAGTCTGACAGTGAACAGGTATGTTGAGATGTCCCTTCAAGGCCTCAGGCAGCAGTGTTGTGTCCATCCCTCAGGCTGGCAGAGAAGTACCGAGAGTGCCTGTCCAACAAGGAGAAGATCCTCAAGGAGATCGAGGTGAAGAAGGAGTACCTGAGCAGCCTCCAGCCTCGCCTCAACAGCATCATGCAGGTGAGGCCCAACAGCCTCTTGCTTTGCCTTGACCAGTGACAAGAGGCCACCAGAAGCCACATCACCCTTTGGGCTTTGCCAGGTCTTACCCTAATCAGTACATTGTAGGGGTGGTCTTGTTTGCAGTCCAACCTAGCTGTACAACAAGCTTGTGTCCTGCAGTAAAGATGTGCTAGCCAAGGGTTAGAGGGTAGCTCAGTCTTTTTTTTTTTTTTTTTTAAGAGAGAAAGAGGGACAGTGAGAGAAAGAATCAATTTTATTTAGTTTTTCATGTGGCTTTCGTTGCTCTGGCACTTTGTTGTGTACATAGTCCTGGGGTTTGAACCCAAGTCCCGCACATGCCAGGCAAGCGCAATAATCACTGAGCTACCACTCCAGCCTTAGGCATTTTCTTTTTATCAAGATCCTCCTTTGGATCATCCACTGTCTCAGATTGTGTAAACTCTGCTTATCTCCTCCATGGTCTCCACCAGCCTTATAGATGCTAGGCACCACTTTTTTTTTTCCCCCAGTGCTGGGGTCAAACCCAAGGTTTCATGCATGCTGGGCAAATGCTCTACCACTAATCTACCTCCCTATCCCGTCTCAGGTCACCTAAACATTCTTCCTGGGATGTCTGTTAACTTCCCACTGAGGAGATCTCAGGGCAGATTGCTCAGCAGATCTGCTTCTTCTAAAAAGGACTTGACTCATATTTGAAGTCCATTATGTACCTTAGAAGGAAAAGTTCCCATTTTACCTGTAAAATAAAATGTCTTTCCATATAGGTGACCTGATTTGTGTTTGCTTTGTAAAGCTAGATTTGGTCTAAAAATCCTTTGGTTTTATAAAGCAGGATAAATGCTAATATTGAGGAACTTTGTTAAAGGACCCTAGAGAAATTACAAATTTACTTTTCTAGGATTTGGCACAGTTTGCATTTCCTATCTTCAACTCTATTCATAGAATTAGAGTTCTTAACAAAAATGTTCTCCAGTAGCACTAAATAATAAGATAAAAAGAAATTGGAAATGGACTGAAGCAGTGGCTCAGCGGTTGGAGTGCCTGCCTGGCAAACCCAGGTTTGAAACACAGCACCACATATACAACTGAGTGTCAGAAACAAGGCCAGATAAAAAAATGAATTAAAAAAAAGATGCTCTCTTTCTCTGTTTCTCTCTGACTCTGTCTTTAAAAAAAAAAAGAGAGAGAGAGAGAGAGAAAGTGGAAGTGAAAAGATTTGGTTGTACTTGACACTCCAAATCCTCTGCATGGTTAAATTTTCTCCAGTTAGCAGAAAACTATAAATAGGGTCTAGGTTAAATAAATTTTTTGTGCAGTATAGCCTTATAGCTGTGATAGAAGTATGGAATAGCATACTATTGGTAGAATAATTAGACAAGAAGGAGATCTATTATAGTATTCAGCAAAAAAAAAAAAAAAAAGTCAGTTGTGGAACATATAGTATGATCACATTTGTGTTTTGATTTACAAAGAATCTGTGGCTCCATATATGTGCATGTGTTTTGTGTATGTTTAGAAGAATCTGTATTAATACAAAACCATTAACAGTTACCTTTGGTGGCTGTAAACTGAGAGACTGTTTTTGGGGGGCAGGGGAATGGGACCAGGGATTGAACCCAGGGGCACTTAACTGCTGAGCTACATCCCCAACCCTTTTTATTTTTAATTTTGAGACAGGATCTCGTGAAGTTGTATAGGGTCTGGTTAAGTTGCTGAGTGTGGCTTTGAACTAGCGATCTTCCTGCTTCAGCTTCCCAAACTGCTGTGATTATAGGCATGTGCCACTGTGCCCAGCTGGGAAGTTTTGCTTTATAAACTTGACTACAACTTTGTAATACAACATACATATATTAGGGACTGGAGTGGAGACTCAGCGGTTACAGTGCTTGCCAGGCATGCACAGGGACACAAGTTCGAACCCCCCAGCTCCACGTACGTACGCAACTAAGAAATGGATCAACCAAAGCCACATGAATAAATAAGATTGATTCTCTCTTCCTCTCTCTCACTGTCTCTCTCTCTCTTTTAGGAAAAAAAAAAAGCATACATATATTAATTTAAAAAATAATTGGGGGCAGTGATGTATATCTGTAGTCCCAGCTGCTTGGGAGGCTGAGACAGGAGGATCATTTGAGCCCATGAGTTTGGGAACAACTTGGGCAGCATAATGAGCTCCACAACTCAAAATGTAATAGTAATTTTACAGGGGTTCAGCTCAGTGGTAGAGTGAATACTTAGCATGCATGAGGCTCTGGGTTCATTCCCCAGCACCAAAATAACAACTTAAAAGCATATAGCTGAACGAATATTCACTGAGCAAACACATCTGCATAACCACTCAAGTCAAGAGAAGAGCATTATCAGTTTTCTAGAGCTTCTTTATTCCCACTCCCAGACACTGTCTCCCTCTGCCACTCATAACCAGTATCTTGACTTCTGACATAGATTATTTTTATCTACTTTTGAACTTTTTGCAAATAGAATTGTATATATTTTCTCATGTTTGACCTTTTTTTTGCTCAGTGGTATGTTTGTGGAATTTATCTGTGCTGCTGTGAATACCAATTTATTTCCATTGATGTTTAGTATTTGATTTGATTTAATCTGGGTTCTTTACAGTTTGGAGCTATTGTAAATCATGCCTCTGAGTGTTCTCACATGTATCCCTTGTTGCACCTGTATCCATTTCTTTGAGTATGTACGTACTCAGGAGTGAAATTGCTGAATCCTGTGGAGTATTATCTGGGTGTAGTTAGCTCTGCTGGACACTGAAACTGTTTTCTAAAGCCATCCTACTGGCTCATGGAAGTTCCCACCAGCACCCTACGAAAGTTCTGATTGCTCCACATTTGTCCTAGCACTTTGATGTTGTCCTGGAGGGTGTGTCCTTGAGGCTGTATCCTAATGGTTTTAATTGTCCTTTCTCTGGGCATGAGGGATGTTGGGCATAACAAGGGTTTTTGTTTTGTTTTGTTTTGGCAGCAGCGCTCGGGCTTTATTCATGCTAGGCAAGCATTCCACCACTGAGCTTTATTCCTAGCCCTGTGATTTTTTTTTTGTTTTTTTTTAAACATATGTATGCATTTTATTTCCTTTTTCCCCCCAAATTTTTTATTCGTGTATTATAGTTGTACATAGTGAGGGGATTTGTTCTTACATTTTTGTACCACTTGATGTTTTCTTGTTGCTATTGGAAATGAGTTTTTTTTTTTTTTTTTTTTTAAGAGAAAATGGGGCTAGAGTGGTGGCTCAGTGGTTATGGTGCTTGCCCAGCATGCACAAGTACACGAGTTCAAACCCCAGCACTACATACACAATGAAGTCTCAGAGCAATGAAGGCCACATGAGAAACTAAAATAAAATCTTTTCTTTCTCTCTCTTAAAAAAAAAAGAGAAAGAGAGAATCAATTTTATTTTTTAATCTGGCCTTCGCGTCTCCAATACTTAGTTGTGTATGTGGTGTTGGGGTTGGGACCTGGGTCCTTGTGCATGCCAGGCAAGAGCTTTAACCACTGAGCCACCACTTCAGCCCCTGGAAATAGGATCTTTTTATAATCTCATTTTCTTTCTTTGTGTCTTATATAAAAAATATAATTAATTCATTTATTCGACCTTTTTTCCTCCTGTACAGTCTTTTAGTCTATCACGTATCACTTTGTGCATTAAAAAACTATATACAGGCCAGGTACAGTGGCACACTCCTGGAATATCAGTGACTGGGGAGGCTGAAGCAGGAGGATCACAAGTTCAAGGCCAGACTTGGAAACTTAGCAAGACCTTGTCTCAAAATAAAAATTTAAAAGGAATAGAGATGTAACTTAGTGGTGGAGCATCTCTGGGTTCAATCCCTAGTATGCCAACTACATAGTCACAAAGCAACCTCATGTTCCTATGTGTATGGACTAAAATGAAAACACAAAAACTCTCCTTCTGTTATATACAGGCTTCTCTCCCAGTGCAGGAGTATTTGTTCATGCCATTTGACCAGGCTCACAAGCAGTATGAGACAGCTAGGCACCTGCCGCCTCCCCTCTACGTACTCTTTGTCCAGGCCACTGCATATGGTCAGGCCTGTGGTGAGTATGGGGGCTGGGTGAGGAGGAGGGCTGAGGGAGGAGCAGCGGTGGCCTACTGAGTCATTTGGAAGTACTGCCTGCCAAGGAGCTCCCCAGCCTTGCCAGAAGTTCTCAGGTGACAGATGCTGCCTTCCCTTTGCACTGCCCAGCATGGCTGCTTTGACCAGCTGACCTTAGGCTGGACTAACTTTATAGGCATTCCAGAATGGATATTTTGAAACTCATAAGCCTGTCTGGATGGCCTATGGGTGCAGTGCCCAGGCACCTGTTTGGGCTTCTAGGTGCTCACTCTATCAAGGCATGCACGCTTGGCAGGTAGATTGATGCCTCCTATTCTGCTTTGGGTGGGAGTGGTGGGTGGCGCTTGGTAAAGACAGATCCCAGCCAGCTCTCCTAGGCTTTCACTGTGCTTCAAAACATGCTGCATGTTCTTACAGTGAATTACGAGATGGGAAGATATGTCCACATTATGCTTAAGTGCAGCCTGGGACTCTGCTAAGGTTTTAGAATTTTTGCTTTTGCCCTAACGCAGCCTTTCTTCAGCACCTAAACTTTTCTACCTCACTCCCATCCCACCCCATCTCGCATCAGACAGACTTATATTGCACCAATGCATGTCTCTCCTTGCAGCCAAGGGCACCAACACATTACTGTCTCTCTTGTGTCTTCCTGGTCCTTCTCATCTTCTCCCTCCCTTTTGTTCTCCCTCCTGTTTCCATCATCAGCTCATATGAAATCCTCCTCCCAGCCCCCTAGACAGGGTGAGTAATTTTCTTTTCTTTTGTGTCTAAAATTCATATTGTTTGCACTCCCATTTTCCCCTATAGAATTCAAGAGTAAACAATCAGAAAGAATATTCTGGTCTGGGGATGTAACTCAGTTGTAGAGCACTTGCCTAGCTTGTATGAGGCCCTGGCTTCAATCTGTAGCACCATTAAAGTTTTTTAAAGGAATACTACCTATGCCAGTGCTTGATGGAAGGTAATCAGTTTATTTGGGATGAGGTGTGATGGTTTGTGTGTGGTTGTCAGAGAAAAGGCAGTAGTCAGCTACCTCGGGGAAGTTTGCCTTTCTTTTTTTTTTTTCAGGGCTGAGGCCCGAACTCGAGGCCTTGCACATGCTAGCCAAGCCCTCTGCCACTGAGCTAAATCCCGAATCCCAAATTTGCCTTTCTTAATGCAGCTAGGCAAACTATTTCAAACTTCCATGATTTTCTGTACCCTTAAGGAAGGTCTAAAGCTTAAGCCCTGGATCTAATCCTGAGCGCCACCAAAAAAAAAAAAAAAAAAAGGAAGAAGGGGGCCTGATTTCATAGCAGTAGGCCCCTGGAGTTCCACGAAGAGGGACATAGAGGGACCTAAGGAGTCACTCAGTGAGACTTCAGGCCAGGTATGTGAAAGAGGCTGTTAACTCAGTCTTGAGAGGCCAGGCTCAAGTTGAACAGATCTTGAATCCTGGTTTATCTAACTTAACGACTGTAGTTTCCAACTTCTCTAAGCCTTAAGTTTCTCATACCTAAATAGCTAAAATCATATTATTCCTCCTATAGGGTTTTTATAAAGATTAAAATGATCTTTTTTTTCTTTTTTTCTTTTTTTAAAGAGAGGGATAGTGAGGGCTGGAGCGGTGGCTCAGTGGTTACGGCGCTTGCCTGGCATGCGTGAGTATGCGAGTTCAAACCCCAGCACCACGTACACAATGAAGTCTCGGAGTGACGAAAACCACATGAAAAACTAAATAAAATTGATTCTCGCCTTCTCCCTCTCTCTCTCACTGTCCTTCTCTCTTAAAAAAATTAAAAAAAACCTTTTTAAAAAAAATAAATAAATAGAGGGATAGTGAGAGAGAAAGACAATCAAGTATTTTTTTTTTATTTAGTTTTTCATATGGCCTTCGTTGCTCTAACACTTTGTTGTGTACATGGTGGTGGAGTTTGAACCAGCATTCTTGTGCATGCCAGGCTAGTGCTGGAACCGCTGAGTCACCCGCTCCAGCCCAGTCATCTTTTTTAAAAAATCTATTCCTCAGATCCTCAATTTCATCCAAAAAACTTTTTTTTTTTTACCATGTTGGGGATGGAACTCAGGGCTTCATGTATTCTAGGCAAGCCCTGTACTACAAAGCTGTATCTCCAGCCTCAAAAATGAGTTTTAAAAAGTTCTACAATTAAAATTATAAACATTCAGTTCTCAACCACTCAACAGGGCAGCTACTACTAAGCAAATCTCCATTTCATAGATGTAGAAACTGACGCTCAGAGCAGTGACTTAAATTTCCATGTTATATGTTCAGACAGTGGAGGTAGAAGGTTTTAGATCTGTGACTGGCCTGTAGCATACAAATTCCTACTCACTCTTTGCCTCCCAGTTAAATAAAACAATGCCAGCTAGGTGCTTAGTGTCATGCAGAATAGAGTAAGCACTTAGGTGAGAGTTGTTATGTGGGATATATATAGGTATGCACGTTTTTTGTTTTTAAGAGAGGGACAGTGAGAGAGAATCAGTTTTATTTAGCTTTTTTTGTGGCTTTTGTTGCTCCCACACTGGTTGTATATGTGGTGCTGGGGTTTGAACCTGCATCCTCACACATTCTAGGCAAGCGCCGTAACTGATGAGCTACCACTCCAACCCAGGTGTGTACTTCTTAAAAAAAAAAAAAAAAAAGAAAGAAAGAAAAAAAGAGGGGACAGTGAGAGAGAGAGAAGCAATTTTTTTAATTTAGTTTTTCATGTGACTTTTGTTCCTTGGACACTTTGCTGTGTACATGGTGCTGGGGTTTTAACTCACATACTCGCACATGCCAGGCAAGTGCCATAACTGCTGAGCCACCGCTCCAGCCCCCCAGGTGTGCACTTCTTGAAGGGAAGTTTTAACACAGTTGACAGAAGAGTTCCATGAAGCTTTAGTCCAGGATTTCAATTTCTGTGACTAAACAGAAAGGTATTCAGTATTAGTCTCAAGGGATGATTGTCTGGGAATGTGTACTTTTTTAAGTTTTTTTGTACTCAGTAAATAGTGGGAAAAAATTTTCAGTTTCCAACTGGGCATGGTGGCACACACCTGTAACCCCAGTGACTTGGGAGGCAGGAGGATTGCAAGTTCGAGGCCAGCCTCAGCAGCTTAGCAAGGGTCTAAGCAACTTAGCTAGACCCTGTCTTAAAATAAAAAAAAAAAATTTAAAAAGGGCTGGGGATGTCACTCAGTGGTTAAATCCCCCTGAGTTCAAATCCTGGTACCCTGTTACCAGATTTTAAAAAGAGAGAGAGATTTTATTCCTCTCCATGTGGAGAAAAGGCTTTTGCCCTCCACCTCAATAGTAAGGAACTAGGGCAGAAGCAGAAGATACACAGCCCCTGAGCTGGCTTGTCTGCATTGCCTGGTACCCTTCCCAGCATCTTTCCCATGAAACTTTTTCTTGCCCTCAGATAAGACATTGTCTGTGGCTATCGAAGGCAGCGTGGATGAAGCCAAGGCTCTGTTCAAGCCTCCTGAGGACTCCCAAGGTAACATAATGGTTGGGATGCCTTTCCCAGGGACACTCAAATCACCACCCAAGGACGTTCCTAGGCCTTTGAGAATTAGGATTGGTTCTTTGTAGCAGGAAGCTTAATTAAGGTCAGTGTTTAGGGTAGAAAGAAGAGAGTTCAGCACTGACTGTGCTGCCTGTGGATTTTAGCCCTGCCACTCACTAGCCCACTGACTCTAGGGAAGGCATTTAACAGTTTCTGAGCCGCAATTTACCCATCTGTAATAAAATAGATGGTAGTACCTCATATAGATGTATGGATTAGATGCTACTCTTAATTATTTGAGTAGATATTGTTGTTATTTGTATTACTATTATCACCCTGTGGAAATGTGCTTCTGCTCCATAAAAAGGACATTAGAAAGACCTGCAGAAAACAGGAATGGTGAGATTATAGGACATTTTTTTTTATTACCATGTTTTTTATACTGAGTAAAAAGCAATAAATTATTATTTATTCTAAAGAAACACATAAACAAAAGCAGAGTCTAGCTTCTTAGTCCCTCTTAGTTAAGGGGTTTCAGGGAGCCTCTGGAGCCCTTTCACCTCTCACTGCCTTCTCTCTGTGTGACTGCAGATGATGAGAGTGACTCAGATGCTGAGGAGGAGCAGACCACGGTAAGTGTCTTTCTTGTTGGGGTGCCATTCTCTCTAGAAGGAGAAATGATTGAAGAGGGGACAGGGGCAGCCCAGGGAGCTGAGGCAACAGGTCTGGTGGGGAGCAGGAAGGGAGAGATTCTAGTGACCAGTGCTTATCAGCTCATCTCATTCCTTTATCCAGAAACGGCGGCGACCCACACTTGGGGTTCAGTTGGATGACAAGCGCAAGGAGATGCTAAAGAGGCACCCACTGTCCGTCATGCTTGACCTGAAGTGCAAAGGTCTGACTGCACTCACCTCATTTTGAGGGATCTCATAAATTTTGGCCATCTGTAGAAGCAGGGGGTCCAGCAAGCAGAGGCTTTCCTGCCCCTATTTTGGTTTACTATTTCTATTTTCCTCTGTTTCTCTTTCATTGCTTGATTTTTAAAAAAAAAAAAACTCTTAATTATAACAATATAGTCATCAAAATTCCAAACAAATAAGAGAAGCAAGAAAGCTACAACCCTTTCCAGATTTGACATATAAAATACAAAGAACAAGTTGTAAGAGTATACAGATTTTGAATACAACCAACATGTTTAATTTAGTAAATATATATTTAATTTAGTAATATTTAATGTAGTAAATATATATTTAGAACTTGGTATTGTGCAGAGTTTTGTGGGTTTTTTTTTTTTTTTTTAAAGAAAGTGGGGACAGTGAGAGAGAAAGAAGCAATTTTTGTTTAGTTTTTCGTATGACTTTCATTCCTCAAGCACTTCGTTGTGTACATGGTGCTGGGGTTCGAACTTGTGTACTTGTGCATGCCAGGCAAGCGCCTTAACTGCTGAGCCACTGCTCCAGCCCACCCAGATGTGTTTTGAAACTGGTTTTATATGGAAAAAGTAGTACATGATAAAGTATTCTGGCAGTGTAAGAATTGACAATGACGCCAGGCACGCATGTAATCCCAGTGGCTGAGGCAGAAGGATCACAGGTTCGAGACTAGTGTCAGCAACTTAGCAAGGCCTTAAGCCATTTAGTAAGACCCTGTCTCAAAAATAAAAAATAAAAAGGGCTGGGGATATAGCTTAGTGGTAAAGTACCCCCCTGAGTTAAATCCCTGGTACCAAAAAGAAAAGTTAACAGTGAAATTTGTTTCCCTCTCACGATGAAGACAGAAATACAGTAGCAATATATTGTTGAGCGAAAAGGAGCAGTGTCTACAAATTCTTTGCTATTCTTCCCTCCAAAATGAAGAGCTTCATATCCTGGCCCTTGAATGTGGGTTGGACTTGGTGATTCTGCTTCTAACAAATACCAAGTCAAAGATTGGAAAGCCTCTTTGAATTTCTTTTCAGCAGTAAATGCTACAGACTTGGCTCTGGTAGACTCAGAAATGAATCTTTCTCTTCCTCTCCTCCAGACGAGAGTGTGCTTCACTTGACTTTCTACTACCTCATGAACCTCAACATCATGACAGTGAAAGCCAAAGTGACAACTGCCTCGGAGCTGATCACCCCCATCAGTGCAGGGTATGAAGCAGATGCTGTGTGTATGGAGTTGGGGGGGGGGTAGTGATGACAGCCTGGGGTCTGACAGCCTGGGGTCTGAGCTCCATTTCTCCCTCTCTCCCTGAGGAGGCCTACTGCCACTTTGACTTTTGTTGTTTTGTCCCAGAAGCCTAGGAGTCCTGGCACAATATTGGGATATAGAAAGTACTCTCAGACTTAAATTTGTGAAATCCTCCTGCTACACAGCAGATGATAAAAGACAACAATATATTTGCAAATTGAATGAGTAGAGCAAACCACCTTCTTTTTTTTTTTTTGAAGAAAGAGGGGCAGTGAGAGAGAAGCAATTTTTATTTAGTTTTTCATGTGACTTTGTTCCTCCAACACTTAGTTATGT
>PVKS010013919.1:0-49608 GCA_004027875.1 Aplodontia rufa | reverse complement strand
AGTCAAAAGTTTTCCCTCATTTTTGGAGGCTAGAGCAAAACCAGGCTTGGGTGAATGGTCAAGTTCATATGTACTAGAGTCACTAAAGTTGAAACAACACATAATCTAGGGGAACCATTGATACGTAGTAGTGGGGGGAGAGGGAAGAGGAGGGAGGGAGTGTAGAGAATGGGAAAATAGGGAGGGAACGACAGGGGGAATTAATAATGTAGTTTATTGTTTAATTCCCCAAGAAGTCAAGTAATACCCATTCATTTAATTTTGGTAAATGCACAATCTCACACACACACACACACACACACACACACACACACACACATAATTATATTTGTTATGGGGGGAATATAGAAGAGTCAAGAGACTGGGGTGTGTGTGAAGGGGTAATTCTGGATTAGGATCAGGGTAATATATTGTTACTATGTATGCATCTATTATTGTACAATAACTGAACACTTCAGTAAAATTAAAACAATAAAAAATTAAATAAGATAAATATATATATATATATTTGTATATACTAGAAAATATATGCAATTTCTTAATAATCCAGGCTTTGCAAGAGAGTGCTGTTACATTTGATTAGAAAGTGTTTTCTCTACATCTTCAACTTTATTTAACTGATTTTAATTTTTTTTTTTTTGTATTGAGTGTGAGACAGTGGAAAAGGAAATGGTTGTAGCTATTTTTACCTGGTGTTGAAAAAAAAAATTGTACCATACCAGTTAAACAGAAACAGATTTTATTCAATATTATTGAAACAGTTGAGAGAGCTCGAATTCAACTCTACTGAAACAAAGGGTGAGAGAATTTTTAAGTCTGTGGTTTACTACTTGAAAAATTCTAAAGGAGCGGGACATTTTATGGAGTCAAAACGTTAGGCTATCTGTATTTGCAAGTAGACTCTCCTCTAAGGCAGACTCCTACTCATTCCCCTGTGACTAGGAGACAAGGGCTCTATATTCTTGAAGATTGCAGTCAAAGAGATGGTTCTGGAGGAAGATATTTCTTGGTTTCAAAATACTTACGTCTCAAAGTGGCAAAAAAAGAATTTGCAATTGGGAGATAACCAACTTAATAGCTTTAGAAAATGATGGTCAGGGAACAATGGTCAGAAAGACCTGTCTAATTCTATGGAAATATTATCAAGTTTAGGGGAATGTAAAATTTGCTGGTTGCCAGGTTATAAATTATCTTTCCAAAACCACTTATTGCTTTTGTCTAAACACACAAATGCACACACATACACGCGTGTGTGCACACATACACCACCAAACAAAAAACTCTTCCTTTCTTTAGTTCTGAAATACTAAATATTTCAAAACAATACCTAAAACAATACCTACTATGGTACACTAAGCATGAACTTTATTCATATGCAAAGATAACAGAATTATTGTATAAACTGAATATAAACTGAACCTACGTTCAGGAAACCCCTGAAAAAAGATAAAGGAAACTTAAGAGGCACAGAGCAAGAAATACAGTTGATTCAATGATAATTGGTCTCAAATTTGGAAATGGAGTCACAGTTCTATCAAAGAAAATGATTTTTCCTCATATTCTTTAGCAATTACATCAACTTTAATTTCTATTCTAAGTATAGTGCATGCTAACTACAATTGTTAACTCAAACTTTCATTACTCATTGCTCTAGTGTCACACCTCTTACCTCTTTTCTCTCCTTCATAGATAATATTCCTTCGACCATTCAGGAATTCCTATTTTTTAATGGGAGAACAAAACAAAATGAAACAAATGTTCCATTTTTACTAATGACTATGCTACATATATTAACCATATTTTTCTCTTTCAGAATTATTTTTATATATTGAGTTACAATAGTCTTCTATAAGAATGTCTTTTTAAGACAGCAAAGGTCAAGTAAGTCTTTTCATTTTTAGTTTTCTTGAACAGTTTATTTTTCAAACTGAGATTTTTTTATGTTTTCTTTAAAATAATTGCTATTTTAATTCTGATAAAAATACATATTTTTATCAGGCGTAGAGAGGAGGTAGGGAAGGGCGAGGGAACAGGAAGGATATCAAGGAGACCAGAGGGAAGGAGTATGGAGGAATCAACTGTGAGGGGAACCTTCAACTTCCATGAGAAGTGCAACTAACAGAGGGGTTAAATAGAGGGAAACATGGAACCATGGGGAACCCAGGGGGAAAAACCATGGAATAGCATCAGCCTTGGCTTGCTCTGTCATTATACATTTGTTTTTGATTGTTTGATAATTATTCCCTCCTAATTGTAAGACCATCTTTAATGAATAATAAAAAAATAAAAATCTCTATTGTTTTAAACTACTTCTCCACAATCTCATCTTATATTCACAAATGAAGTAATGAAGACTTACTTAAATTTGCATGTCAGTAAGCATATAGTAGTGACAAACTAAACTGCTACTTTCTCCTCATCTTCAAGCTCCAGTGTTATGCTCCATTTAGGATACCATATCAAATTCCCATAAGCTATGAGGCTTACAAACAGCAGAAAGATCCCTGAGCAACTGAAGCAAGTATATTCAGGTGTTTTTCTTTCTTTCTTTTTTTTAAAGAGAGGGACAGTAAGAGAGAGAGAGGGAGAGAGGAAGAGAGAGAGAGAGAGGGAAAGAAAATCAATTTTATTTAGTTTTTCATGTGGCTTTCATTGTTCAGATACTTTGTTGTGTGTGTGTGGTGCTGGGGTTTGAACCCACATCCATGTGCATGCCAAGCAAGCACAGTAACTGCTGAGCCCCTATTCAGCTGTGTTTGAATAAAATATTCTGTAAATGTCTGTTAAATGCAACCTATACATGACAAAGTTTAAATCTGATGTGTCTTTGGTGATTTTTTGTCTGGATGACCAATTAGAGAGAGTGTTGTATTGAAGTCCCCTCTCAACAGCTCTACTGAGGTCTATCAGTCCATTTATATCAAGTAAAATTTATTTTATGAAATTATGTGCACTAATATGCAAAGCATAAAATCTGTGATATATGTATAAACACACACACACAATTCTACTCAGCAATTAGAAACAACAATTTTGCAGCCTTTGATGGTAAATGGATGGCAATGGAAGAAATCATGCTGATCAAAGTTAGCCAAACCCAGAGAGTCAAGGGTAGAATGTGCTTACTCATATGTGGAGGCTGGAGTTAAACCCAGGCATGTGTGAAGGTAGTCAATCACAAGTATTTCTACCCAGCAAAGGCTTAGCAACACAAAGTCTAGGGCAGACACATAGAGGGAAGAGGGGGAGGGGATGGGTGGGGGAGAGGAGAGAGCAGGAGAAAACGAAGGGATTTAGGGAGTAAAGCATCAACATAGCATATTTTTTACCCAAATAACACATATGTATTCACTTAATTCTGGAAAATTATCAGCCTAAGCATTTTATTATTTGTGTGGGCAAAATATAGAAGATTCAAGAGACTAGGGTTTGGGTGATGTGGGGGTAATTCTGGTTTAAGAATAAATGCATATCATATTGTTATATTATATGCATTTATGATTGCACAATAACTCAACTCCTTAATAAAATATAAATAAATATTTAAAATTATAACTTCTTGTTGAATTTTTCACTTTACCAATATGTAATGATCTTCTTTTTATCTTACAACTAACCTTGGCTTAAAATCTGTTCATCCTGTGTGAAACAGCTACTCTTGCTTGCTTTTACACTCCATTTGCATGGAATATCATTTTCCATCCTTCCACACTCAGTCTGTGAATATCTTTGCCTGTGAGTTGTGTTTCTTAGAGAAAATCTAAAATTGGATCTTTTTTTTAAGAGAGAGGGAGAGAGAAAGAATGAAAGAGAGAATCAATTTTGTTTAGTTTTTCATCTATTTTCCCCCTGACAATTAGTTGTGTATGTGGTGTTGGGTTCAAACACAGGTCCTTATGCATGCCAGGCAAGTGTGACACCAATGAGTCACTGCTCCAGATCCAAATCTTGTTTTTTAATTAAATCAGTTCTTTGTCTTAATTGGAGAAGTAAAATTGTTTACATTCAGAGCTATTATTGAGAGAAATTAGTATTTCTTGCCTTTGTTTTATTTTTAATGCTTGCTTTGTTCCTAATTCTCATTTTCTGATATACTGTTCTAATGAGATTTATTATTTTCCATGTTCTCCTGGTTGTGTTTATCTTCTGTGTGTAGGCTTTCATATTTCACACAATCCTGGAATATTTGTTCTCAGTGAAGTCTTGCTTTTGAGTTAATAAATGGTTCCTTCTCCCTCCATCCTCTCATGTAGGTAGGGGAAAACTATCTTTTGGGGGGTCTCTTATACAATTACATTCATGAGGGCTTTACCCCATGATCTATTAATATCATCTTCTTCATGTAAGAATTACAACACGTGAATTTTGGATAGATAACAAACTCAAATCAAAAGAAATGCTTTAAAAAGAGCTAGCAATTGTGTCTCCAGGCTGATGGAAAATAAAGTTGATCATCAGATATGGCTAAGTCTTCTTTACAAAATGAGGTATGAGAAACTGTTTTCAGAGTAAAATAAAAGTGAATTATAAATTTGCATTTGAATAAAATTCCATTATTTGAAGTCAGTTTGACATTCATTTCCTTATAATGTTGAAAGTATGTTCATTTGAATATTACATGAACATATTCACTTTGCTATATGTTGAGTTACAGAAAAGTGACACCATCAACAGGATGTAACTCACATGGTTTATTAACATCACAGGCATATATGCTGTTTATTTTCACTTCACACACACAACCCTCCCATAGTTTCTTTGTAAGGAAGAACACAAATTTGTTTGTTATATCACTTAAACAGCTTTATTATCTTATTATTCAGATTGTATCTGCTCATGCAAAGTGAAATGTTGATCAATTTTCTAACTGATTCAATTAATTTATGTATCCACTCTGGATAGCCTGAACCAATAAAACCACTTTCATTCATAACAGATTTATTTATCTTCATTGCTTTAATAATTGTCCCTACAAACCATTCAAATTTGCCTATACAGAAAACACATTTTGAATTAAGTACTAACATGTTAAATTGTTGAATTATCCCAAATGGAATTAAAAGAAAGCAGACTAAAATTACAAATGTATTTCATTTCTAACTCTTTTCTAATGAATGTTTTATATATATAATTTAAAAATCCATATTCCATCTGGACTGAAAGCTTGTCATCCAAGTTTCAGTCCAGAGGGATTGTAACTGTAAATTTTAATTTTAAAAATAAAAATTTCTTGGGCATATGTATAATCCATGTTTATATTTATCCATATATTGAATGACATATTTATAATTCTCACTTAATCCATTAAGATATTTTATATTAATATTTTAATCTTGTAAGTAAACTTATACTCATCCTTTGAATATTGTCCCTATCACAGCATTCAGATATTTTGAAGCATCATAACTATTCACCCTACCTTAGGAAAATACAATCAAGCCCGTTATTATCATAGTGGTAGAAATGGGTACATGAAATGTTTGCTTTAAATTTTTTATTTTCAGACTTTCATATTATAATAACATAACTCCTTTTGTTTTTTCTACAATGGTAAAATAACCATTTATTCAATATACAATATATATCCTACTTTTAAACTACACTAGAGAAAAGTGATTTTCCTAATAGCGAGCCTGAAATGTAAGCCAAAAACTCAGTGACCATTCACTGTTTCATAAGCATGGCTTCAAAACATTATACAGACATTTAATGTACAGCACACAGCACTCATTTTGCCTGTGACACTAATGACCTACACTTAAATCCATTACTAGGTTTCTGTGGTCTTAAGCCCTCTGTGGCACACTGTTGAATTAAATGAATCACATGAGCAATATACAACTCATTCATTAAATTCCTTACCAGGGAACAAAGCTATAATCTTTACACAATAGCAGATATATTATTCCCAGGTATATAATAAACCCACATCCTCTTCAGAACGTTAGAATAGAGCATTTTTATACACAGAACAACTCCATTGAATTTCAGCTAATTGAAATAAAGATGACATAAGTTTATGAAATCTAATTTTGGTTAATTTTTCAGATACCTGAGGTCCTAACAAAATACATGCTTGTTCATTCTACATTTATTACTGAGGCATGTATTTATTTGTATTTTTCCCTACATGCCAGATGGACTTATTGGCTTTTTGGCATTCATCTGAAAAAAAAAATACTATGTGGGCAGAATGTTAGAATCTTGGCAGGGTATGGTAGGACATATAGTTAAAATGAATTTTATTCAGGACAAACTCTGCCTCCTGTTTGCAAATGAAATAATTTAAATGCACATTTTATATTTTATGTAATATTTAGTGACACAGAAGATCTTGGGTTATAGAACTGAAATGACATTTTTTTTCGCAGATTAAGAACAGCTAATTTTAGAAAATATAAACTATCCAATGAATTATGGCTTACTTAAGGTGGCTAGAAATAACTCAAAATTGTGATAAAGCAAACTGTTATTACATTATGAATAATGGTTTTGAGTCCTTTTTATCAATTACCTTTGAAATGACTGAGAGAAAATAAGTAAGAAATGTAAGATATTAGCAAAATTAATCATTTCTTCACATTTTTATGTACTGCATTTACCTATAGATCTTATACTATCATTTTAAGAAATAATTTTTTTCCACAGATAATTATTCCTCTCATATATATTCATTATTGTTCACTAATCAGTGCTGGCTAATATAGATGTTATTCAATTTAGTCATGTTCACATGAGGTTAACCTTGACTGTAATTGTAGTCCATGATAGTTTAAGAAAAATTTCCTCTACTATACTAAAAGAA
Organism: Aplodontia rufa; assembly: GCA_004027875.1. NCBI lineage: Eukaryota > Metazoa > Chordata > Mammalia > Rodentia > Aplodontiidae > Aplodontia > Aplodontia rufa. The sequence goes on along the minus strand of PVKS010013919.1, from coordinate 42,803 downwards.
AATTTCCTGTTCTTCAGAAGCAATACCTCAGCATAAATATTATATGTGGCACCCATGAAAATGCACTTCTTAGGTCCCCTAGTGGGAGTTGCCTAACTGACTGAAGTTCTAGCTGCTGCTCTCTGAGGTACATCTGCATGTTGATGAGGAAGCTACAGTCTTCAGGGGCTGCTCCCTGTCAGTGAGTGAGTAAAGGAATATGGCATGCTAAGGGAGCCAGTTGTTATGAAAAATGGGACTCTTTTGATGGTTGATTTATACTTTTGTCCATGGCCTTGGGAAACAAGATAGCTTTATGTCAGTCTAAGAAACCAAACCAAAACAAAACAAACATCAGAAAACTAGGTCATCTGTCAGGGCACAGACAATACATCATTCACCAAGGACTCTAGAAAAGTACTGGCAAGAGGGGCACCAACACCCCTGACGTGTTCTGTGGTGTCTGTCTTCTGCAACACAGGGCTAACAGTAGGAACATAGTCACAGAGCTGAGGTAGTTAATATCCATAAGAATAATGAGTCCTAGAAGAATAAAGACCCAGGAGTATCAGTTTACCACCAAAGAGACTACAACTACCAAAAAGAGTTGTAAAGTCAGAGGGGCAACTAAGGGATCTTGATGTATGGGCAGTTATATAGATGGTTAAAATAATTTGGTATTCCTAAGGATGAAATAGGATAAATTAACATTTAGTACTTTAAAAAAATAAAAATTAACAAGTCCAGAACCATGGAGTAAGAGGCTGAACGTGATCATCTCAGTAGAATGTCTCAATCTCCTCTTTAGTTTCTAGACCTAAGATAGCTTTCAAATATGGAGCCCACTGACTCAAAAGGAGTCAAGAAAAATCTACCCTGATGCATATACTATTCCAGGAGAAGGAGAATATGAAGATATTTTTAGAATTATTAGAAAAAGGTCTGAGTTGACATGAATATATGCGTGAATATATTAGCATCATACTTATTCCACTCCACCTCTATTACAATGGGCATACCACATCCATTTAATAAATGAAGTCTTGAGTCCTGACCAATAGGCCTACTGGTTCCATTAGCTCACACTGTGACAATTTCCCCATTTTGGATTGATCTCCACATTAGGTCCTTGGTGAGGCAAGAGTGATCATAGTGGGGAAGCTAAGTGGAAATCCCTGTAATAGTCCCTTATAACCAAGATAGTAAATCAAAAACAATATTGATCCTGAACAAAGGGAAAGATTTTGATGAGTAAAACCCTATCAAATCCTCAAAGTTGTAGAATTTTCAGTTTCTGTCATATATTTTTATTTGGTATGATAATTTTGTCCTATGGAAACTGGATGGGTCTTGGAGAATGATCATAGATTACTACAGTGACAATTAATTTGTAGCTGTAGATCTAGTTGGCTGCTGTGTTGAACATGGAACCATTTTATACCAGGCTAATAAGGTCTTAGGTATATAGAATATGACCATTGATTTTTCAATTACATTCTTTCTTATTCTAACAAGAAATGGTTAAGGGGTGACAGGATATCAGATTATTATACCTTGTATCTGCTGCCTTAAAGGGTGTCATAAAACCCTTCAGTTCTCAATGCAATCTATCCTACACCTAGAAATATTGCTCCAGTCTGTATAATGAATAGCCCAGAAGTCCACTATCTTCAAGTGAAGTCTGGAAATTGAAAGAGTTCTGCAGCAATTGCAGGTTGCAATGCCAGAAGACCTGTTGCTTGTTTCAATATGTTTGGCAGTGTCTTGGGCACTGGAGATGTTTCTGACAGAAATATATATAGTACATACATAGTATTCATTTTATGGAAAACTCCATAACACCTACACTGACATCAAACATGAATGAGAAGGAGAATTCTCCATAGCCAGCTGAAACAGGAAGAGAAGTCTGAGTTTTAATATTGTCAGAGTGAGACGATACAGAAAAGGATGGTGGTTGGATTATATCACTATTCAGGGGTGAGCTTTAAAAAATAGTAATAAGAAAATCATCTTCCTAGATAAACCTGCTACCTGCTACTGAGGCATAGGGAAATTTAATTTGTATGGAAAGATAAGGGTCCTAAAGTGAGAGAAAAATATATTTTCCTGGCCAAGAGCTAATGGGTTTACCTTCTACTGAGGGGCTTATAAGAAAAAGATCTTGGAGTTTGAAAGCAAATAGACCTGAGGGAGAGGTATGAAAATGAACATGTTAAAGGAAATATAATGTATAAAGGTCTTTATTTCATGTGTTAACTTCATCCACTGTGAGCAGTCAAGAAATAATAAAGTAGACAAAATGACTAAGTAAATGGCATTAGTCATACCACTTCACTGATCATCTCCAAACTGGCATTATCCATACATAAGTATAGTGACCACAGTGGCAGAGATAGAGACTATTATTAGCTCAATAGCACAGGCTCCATCATCCCAAGACTAGTACAACTTTATAGGAAAGGAGAAATACGGTCTCATTAAAGATATCAATAATTTGGTAGAAAGTCATCTATATTGGACTCTTTCTATCCTGGAAGGGGCATCAGTATATCCTCCTAAGGATAGATAATTTTTCCAAGTATAGAGCTGCCTTTTTTTTTCTAAGTGTCAGACATTACCACTATCTATAGGCTTACAGAATGAATGACCCACAGGTGTATCATACAATCTAATCAGAAAACAAATGTGCAATAGAGTAGGTGCAAGAGAGAGAAATAATGACCATGACACTCACTAGTTAAATTATATATCATACATGGGAGCAGCCAGTCTCATATAATCTAGAAAGCCTTTACAAACAGTTAAAGTTCCAGTTTCAAAAGGACAGGTGCTGCATTTCAGGATGTGGTTTTTACATGAAATAAAAAATCTCTGTATGGTGTTGTATCCCCAATGGAAAAAACATATGGCACTAATAGTCAAGGAGGAAAGCATAAATGTTTGAACTTATCTTGACTTCCCATGTCTCACTGGGCAATATTGTGCTTTCTGTCTCTGAAGTCATGGTCCCTCCAGTTACACTCTTGCTAGGGGACCCACTGAGGTTCCCATTGACTTATATATTACCATGCTGCCAGGACACTCTGCAACACCTTGTTCCTAGGGAATGGGAGGAAAGGAATTACCATTTCTCAGGTGTAATTGATCCTTTTATATAAGAGGAGGTGGGGCTTCTATTTACAATTGATCCACAGATAAATATATTTAGAACTTAAGTGACCCCTTTGGCTATCAAATATGTTATTCTTTCTCCCTATTATAACTCTCAACAGTTACATCAATCCTGACCTAACAAGAAGTTTGGACCTCTGAGAAATTAAAGTTTTACAGCTGCTGGAGGGCTTGTGGGGAGAAAGGAACACTAACAGACTGTTGGTGGAACTGTTGACTGGTACAGCCACTCTGGAAAACAGTGTGGATACTTCTCAAAAAACTAGGGATGGAACCACTGTATGATGTAGCTATCCCATTCCTGGGTATTTTCCCAGAACAGTCAGAATCAGCATGTTATAGGTGCACAGCTACATTAATGCTTAGAGAAGCTCAATTTACAATAGCTAAATTATGAAATTAACCCAGATGCTCTTCACGGGATGAATGGATCAATAGAATATATATATATATATATATATATATATATATATATATATATATATATGTATATATGTATATATATTCATATACACATATGTATATACGTATATACATACACACAGTCTTTTTTATACACATATAAAACACAAGGTTTTTATACATGCACACAATGGAGTTCTACTCAGCTATTATAAAGAATGATATCATGGCTTTTGCAGATAAATGGATGAAAATGGAAAAAAAGTCATGTTGAGTGAAACAAGTCAAACACAAATACTTCAGGGTTCAATGTTTTCTTTCATAAGTGGATGCTCAAGTAATACCCAAGACAAGATGAAAGAGAGTCAAGTTTAATTAATTTAGCCACCAAATTTGAAGTAGCACATAAGCTGTGGGAAGTATAGCTATGAAGATGGAGGGAGAGAGAGGGAGCGGGGAGAAGGAAAGGAAAGGAAGATGATCAATACTATAGGGTACACTTGACTCTCTTGAGAAGCCAAGTTATATTCAGCTGGGCATTTAAAAACAGAAATTTCAAAAATCAATATATATCTTTATGGTCATTTATACCTGTGATGGGGGAATCAATGGGGAGACAAGAGATCAGGGAATGGGTGAAGAGGGGGAGATCCTGGATAAGGAACAAGTTCAAGTTCTTTTTCTATTGCATATGCATGTATCAATGTGTAGCAAGGAATCCCTTCAATATGTAAGACTTCTGAATTAATAAAAAAAAAGGAAATGAAAATTTGAGTTACAACACTAGGTTAGTCAGTGTGGAGAAAGAAGTGAGTGTGTGGCTGATTTCAGACCAGCTGCAATTGTGGAGGTGTAGTTCATCCTAGGAACATCTCAATTCTAGTCTCCTTTCCAGAATGAAGGCCTATTGGGTAACTGGTCCTAAACTTGTATGAGTGCAGTATATAATGAGTGTGGGGTGGCACCAGTAGAAATGGGTCCTCATATCTGCTGGGGGAAGTAAATAGACACTATTAAGTCATCTTAACTTTCTCTTGGCCATTTTTCATTTCCCCTTTCTTGTCATTTCCCCAATCTTGTTCTCTGATGACCTGTTTGATGGACACTCAAGTGTTTGCTAGAGCATTCATGATTATTTTTTGGTTTGTAACATATATTTTTGCTGATTTCAATCATACTATAATGATTTATGTCTGTCTATATCCCCCTATTATTCAAACTAATTATGTAATGAAATAATAATCATTTTTGTTACCCTATAACCATTCCTATAATATTCTCAAGCATTCCTAGAATATTCCCAAACTAACAAAAAATAAGAGAATGACCAAATTATGATTGGAAATGTAAAAAATTAAAAACTACCTAAATGTCAATGCATTTCCTTGACTTCAATTCTACTATTTGGTAATGAGAGCTTTAAAAAGATTAATTTACAAGGATGAATTTTTTACATTTTCAGCACATTAGGAATGAGTGAATGCATATGTGGTCTGGAAACAGAAATTTAGACAATTAGTTATATATTACCAGTTTACTTTTAAAGAGAATGAATTACGTAGGAATGACATATTTCATTATACACCATCTCACTAACAACTCCTGCTTGATTGATATTTTAGAGATGTCTAATTCAATTTATGATACATATGCAACTGTATTTATAAATGTTCTTTATTTAATATGACCAAAAATCTTTCTTTGAATTATCTCATAAATTCTACTATTTTATATAAAGACAATTATTTGAAAATAGAAAGAAAACCATGCCCCTAGATTTGTTAAAAATTAAAATAAATTTTATAAATGGCATTGGATCGATTGTGCTTAAATAGACAAATATTAACTATTCTTTGTCTGAACTTTAAATATATTCCACAAGTATTTGGTAATATCATGTAATCTCTAGTATCATTCTAATTTCCATAGCATTAATTTCTATTAGAATGATACTGTTATAAAGTTATCAATGAATAAGTTGCAAAATAGCATTTTAACTGTAACAATATATTAATAATATAGACATTAATTAAATGTCAACTATTGGTAGGAATAAATTTTTAAGAAGTATATAAGTTCAATTTAATTACAGAGACATGTAGTCAAAATAATGAGACCAGAAGTACTGAAAGGAACATAGAGAATAAGAGGAGATATAATGTTTGAAGAAAAATGCTTTCACCTGTTATGTTTCTTCTAGCAGTATTTGCATCATTTATGATCATTTTAACTAATGACTCTTCCCAAAGTGACTACTTGTCAGACATAAGCGCACATATATTGCACACAAAATCTTAAGATAAACATAATGTGGATATTTTAATGGTCTATTAATACACATCTTTGCTGTGTGATGACGTAAAAAGCCAACACTGAAATGTTTTGGTTCCTTAAGGTGAGTACTAATATGGCATTAAAATAAAGTCGGATAATGATGTTATATATTTCTAGATATTATTAAAAGTAACAAGCACTATGTGATCTTTTCTAACAATTAAACATTACACATTCATATTATTTTATATTTTCTGCTAATTTACAAATAAAATAAAGGATATTAAAATACTTTTATTTAAGATACTTATGTTTAATATGACAATGACGATTAGCTCATCAATCTTTTCATTGCAGTTAAAAACTTTTGATCACTTTTTATTTGCATGATTTAAAAATTATCCTTAGAACCTGGTGCAATGGTGTCTGCTAGTATCCTTAGATTCTAGGGAATTTGACACAGAAGGATCACAAGTTCAAGGCCATTCTTTGCAATTTAACAAGACTGTTTAAAATTTACAATAAATAAATAAATAAAATGAAACGGGCTGTGGATATAGTTCAGTGGTAGAGTGTCCCTGGGTTCAAATCCCATTTACACCAAAACAAACAAAAATTCCTTTGAAGATGGTGCTGTAGCTCAGTTGGTAGAGCACTTGCTTAGCATGGACAAGGCCCTGAATTATATTTCCTAAAACACACACACACAAATGTCGTCATCATCATCATCATAATTACAACTGTGAAGCTAATCTCAATTTGACAGTACAATTTTGTGGTTGAAGAGCTTGGCCTCAATGTAAACTTTGACAGATTGTTCACATTAAGGCAACATTATGAAATAAATTGTTTTTAAAATTTGAAATGAATGATTTAATAGTGCCCTACCTCCTTACTCTTTCAGCCTGATGCATAAACCATAAAGGATTTTGACCTCATTAGCAAAGGAGACATTAATAATGGTAGCTCTATAGTTCACAGACTTATCAGTCACCTTCTATGTTCCAAAAGGACATGAACATCTGTGCAAATAACCACAAAAATAGTTGGCTAAATAAAGTGCAAAATATCATGACATTTTTGTGCATTCTAAATGAACTGATTGGCTTCCAGTTTGATGTAGTTAGTATTTAAAATGATTGCCATTGCATAGTCTCAGAAAGATTAATAAAAAGATCATTTATGAGTCTGGAATGGACAGAATGAATATGAATTCCTGCCTCTGTGCTTCCTCTACTTGTTATGCTCCTGAGATTTACGTATGGAGCAGCTTGGATTTCAGATGCCACAGCCTGTTTTTACAGGGAACATTAGTAAAAAATCAAGGAAGAGAAAATGAAGACGTTTAGTCAATGTGGGGTATGTAAATTCAATTTGTGTGGGCCGAAGAGCTTTTCCTTGAATTTAGTAACGATAGTATTTATTGGACTGCATGTTTTTCCCCCTTTCACATGGGTCTTTATCTGCTGTCACCCTCTTGTTTTATTGACAGAGACAGAGAGATGTAGATCATTAGTTCTGGAGGTACTCATTTTAATTATCCTTCCAAGTTTAATTCTCCTCTTTCAGTTGTACCGCAGTGGAATTTGAGCATGACAACACTGAGAGCTTGAGCAGCTGGTGTGAATCCAAGGACCTGGGTTTCTCTTCTTTTCAGACTGACTGCTGTGTTTCTAAAAGATTTTGAACTTTTACTTTAGAATATGGAAATAATTGCTTCTTGTTTTGAAATGAAGCAAAATAGCAAAGTTACCTGGATAACTCTTCAAAATGTGAATGGTAACAGGGTCCTGGGAGGTAACTTCAAACCATGCAAGCAGCACTTCTCAGTGCTGTGAAGAGGTCTAACCTAAATACGGATGTTCTTTTCCCAAGTCACTGTCCTCAGAGACATGCTGCTGGGGACTTGATTTGTGATTTAATTTGCCCTTTTCTGTAATAGTGAATTAGAAGCATTTAAATAACTTCTGATTTAGCTTGTAAGGAAATATAAATCTCAAACATTTGGTATTCCTTCAATATGCTTTTTATCTAAGCATGTTGCCTGGAAAAGAAGACAAGTGATTGATTTTGATAGAAATATCAATGTTTTCTTCAATTCCAAAAATAATAAAAGCAATTTTGCATTGGTATGCTATTTCCAATCAAATGTAGCATGAGGTGAATTGAAAATATATTTCTCCTTTTCATTTCTGTCCTTTTTGTTAATCCATCATCTACATAGTGTTTACAAGATTGCTGTAGCTCTATTGTTTTCCCTCCTTTCTTCTTTGTGGCATTGAATTAGCATCTGAGAAATTAATTGCCTCACCACTCTATGCTAGCTGTTCTATTGTCTGGGGTTGGCCCTTTGGACCAAGATTGTTCTACCTACATCACTGAGCAGAGAGCAGCATGCATCTTTTCAGGGTTTGCTTCCTGACAGTTCTTGTCTTCAATAATAGGAAGTCAGAGTTTTCAGAATCTCTATTAAATAGACTTACTCAGTTTGTTTCTGCTGTTGCATTACAGAAACAAACCTGAAAGAAAATATATATGCTGAAAACATATCTAGTTTAATTCCCAGGTATGTTACCCCAAATGTTTTGCTTCAGGATTGTGAATTCAGTTTCTAGGAGTAAGGACATATCCTGAGGTCAGGATTCAGATTCCTCATATGAGAATTAAGTGTCATTTTAATGAATCCTTCAAAAAGGCATCATCTCACTTTGAACAATAGGAATCTGTTGTTATTTTGCAGTTTGAAAATCAGACAATTAGGGCAAGAGGTGAAACTCAGAGCCATGGGAACAAAGACACAAATATAACTAAAATTTTACCACTAGCAATAGCATGGGATAACGCTCAGAGCACCATGATGTTTATTCCTTAGAGGAGTGTATATTTGTGTGTTGGGGGAAGGGTGTCTACATAAATTCAGAAAGAAGCTCTATCTCTGAACTTAGATTTAGGGACAGTAATTCATGTGCCCCATTCTCATAAAGAATATTGTTTGAGAACTGAATCAGCTCTTACTGTGGAGAACAGCAGTAAGAATGTCTCTTATGAAGTAGGTTTTCCTGAGATTTATCAAATCAGAATCTATTTGGACCTAATGGGATTGTTATGTAGACCAGTAAGATAGTATAATATAACACTTTTAGATTTCCAAGGAAGAAGCATCCTGAAGTGAGTGAAAATGCTATTATTGTGAAGTCATAGAATCCCATAAAGTTAAAATATCTTTTCTCAAAAGCACTTCTTACAAACTATGAAACTATAAGCACAGTGATTTCTACACTATCTTTTAAATCCAAGGAAAGTGCAGGCAACTAACTACTATTTAATAAAAGTAATAGAAATTGTTCCTTTCTGCAGAAAACATTTTTTCATCTACCAAGAACTGAGAAGGAACATTAATATTGATTCAGATTCAGATATGAATCCTGACCTCAAAAGTACTGAATGTGATTAGCCTGTATGTGCATTGGCTCTACTGTTTATGAATTCTTACTTTTCTTCATGGTCACATTTTAAATCAAAGCAATTTGAGATATATATATAGTAACATTGAAGATCTGTATATTTTAAAATATTTTTGATAGTCCATAAATGACAGAAAAATAGATTTTTTTCCTCTGCACTTCTGCACACCATTCCATCTCTCATTAAGATTTATTTTCTCAAAATAACTTTGGTGAAATTAAAGAGTTAGAATATGGTAAGTGCATGTTTTGTCTCAGCCAACCTTAGAGATGAAATAGTAAGAATAGAATGAGCAGATTCATAACTAATGAAATATCTTCTCCTTTAACAAAAGCCTTCTGTACAACAGCAGACTATCTCAGAACATATGGAAGGCAAAAGCACTCAAATTCAAGGAATTATGTATCTTTAAATTCCCTTTATTGACTTAGATGTTTTAGAAATGCAATACTCCTTTAAAGGGAGTGATTCTTTGTGATTTTAAAAACGCTAACTCAGATATTCATTGAGTTCACTACTAGCTAGAAATCCAATTACGTGTGCAGAAACCTTGAGAACTGACTACTTCTTGTCTTTGAAACTTTCTGAAATCTCTCCTTGGTGATGCCCATTGTCTGTACAGTACACAAATTTTATTGACCATGGCCCATATGCTAGAACACATACATATATGTTTCCTTTTCGTGTATCTTTTAGCTTTAGATCGATTGCTTCTTTTCAATTACATCAATTCATTTTCTTACTTCTCTTCAATTTTACAATATTTTTTTTATTCCCTTTTCAGTTGCTTGCCCCATTTTCCCAGAGATATTTATTGTTAAGAAATGTAAGTGAGGCAAATTATCATGTGGGTTTTTCATGTACAAGTTCATTTCAGAACATTATTTGGTTTCTTAAATCTCAATGATTCTATCTTCTCTAAAAGTACAAAACAAGAAAGGATGATACATTTGAAAAAATTGAAAAATGGCAACATTAAAAGATAAGTAAATCATGATACTTTTCTATCATTGTTTTCATGAAAACAGTATGATTTGAAATGTGGTTCTTAAAATACTTAGGCAAGGTCTGCCGACTCCATACTCTTCCCATCCTTCCACACTTGAAATTTTGAAATTGTGCCTTGATTACTGAGATACAAATGCTACAAACAAGAGCCAGGATTTCCTAGTGAATATATTTTCTGTGGACACTTTAATTATTTACATAGTATTGTAAAAATAGCCACTAATAAAGACTGACAAAATGTTTGGTTTAGAAGATTGTCTGATCCAAAGAACATTTGCCTCTTATATGTTTTTCTTTGTGTAGAATTATATAATCATTAGGATTTGCCTGGTTGATTATGCCTTTCAAAGTGTCTTCAGTTTCTTTAAGGGATCAGACAACTTTCATATTATAATAAGCTTTGAGTGATTAATAGAATTACTTTCTCATACTTTTGAAAATTATTATAAACACATTGTATTTATATATGCCAATTGCTCTCATTTGTATTTCCAATATTTCTCACATTGCTCATTTGTTAAAGACTTTTTCTCTAGTAGGGAAACTTTAAGAAGTGGGGCCTTGTAGAGGTCCTTTGGTACTTATAGACATGCCCACACAGGAGACCATGGGACCACTTTATCTCATGAGTTAGGCAATTTTGCTTCCCCACAAGTTCCTCTTGTGCAAGTCCACCACAGGCTCACAGCAATGGGGCCAGGTGATCATGGGCTAGACCTCCTAGTGTACAGGTCAAAATAGATCTTTTTTCTTTAAAAATTGATCATCTCAGGCATTTTCTTAAGGTGATGAAAATCTGACTAACACAGAGGCCCTAATTTCTTTCTTTGCTAGATTGTTCAGAAGATATGGTTAGTTATCTGACCACATAAAATATTTTCAACTATTCAGAATTAAACATTGATGAGTGGGAAGTTAGCAGAGGTGGCTAATAGCTTGGAGAGCCCAAAGGCAGACAAAAATAAGGTAGGAAAATTCTCACTGTGTGAATCCTTGATTGCAATTTAACATGTCTTCTTGCCCCATTTCCTTCTTTGTTCCTTTATTTTAAAAACTTTCATTAACTCACTGTTAGGACAGAGCCACAAAAGACAAGGGGAACTCATGAACTGTTTGTAAGAAATCTACAAAGCCGATCACTAAGCACACGACTATGAGATTCAGAGGATTCTAGTACTGTGTGGAAGAGGAAGGCCTATGTGTGTCCACCAAGGCAATCAAGGCAGCAGGCAACTTGGATTTCCCTGAGGGGTTTAGAAGCTTCTGAGATATTTTCTGCCTCTGGTGAGTTTCAACCAACACTGCAGTGTTCAGTGAACTGAAAAATGTATTTCTTTCATGGTTAAGGTCTGGTAAATTACTCCTGCCTTTGATCATAAGTGATGATAAGAACTAAAAGTTTAGGTACTTGATATAATAAAATCATTAATGCTGAAGTGACTTTAGGTATGTTATTACAATACAATTGAAATTCATTCAGAAATATTGTATAAAGTATAAATTTTAATAGATAACAATCAGTAACAAGCTCGGTAGCAAAGTGATATTTTCAAATAGTTGAATAAATAAATGCTCTCTGGGTCACTTTTTGAAAGAAAATTATGGGACAGGGATTTTAAAATACAATTTGTCTGATAGGTCAAGCAGGTATAAGCCATAAAAAGAGAAAAGTTGTTAAGACAAGAAATTCAAGAAATAAATATCTTTATATTTCCCCAGAAGGAATATGGGAGATCATAGTAGAAGACTAAAATAGAATGCACAGTGAAATTAACTAGAAAAAGAGAAATAACAGAAAATTAGATGTCTTAATAAGAATTAGTTTTAAACTTATGCTTCATATGTACTGGTTTTGAATTTATTTTGTCGATTGATCTCTGCTGATTGTTATAACCCTTCCATGGATTATCTTCCTATTTTTAATTTTAAGGTCAGATATCATATAGAACTGAAGCTATATTTCTCAGTTATTGAAGCATAACAATCCTTTCATTTTAGCAGGAGAACTATAAAAGATAGCTGCTTATAAAAATCATTATCAAGAAGCATGGTTGTACAATGAGCAGATTTTCAGTCTTAAAGTTATTGTTTTATAAACAATGGACTCTACACATTCAATGAATCCCTGAATTTCTTGGCATTAGCTTTAATCTATATCCATGATATGACTCTGTCTTAACTACATCTAATGTAGTCTCTTGAAAGCCAGCTGTGGCCATATATTGAATTATTACAATCCCTGCCGCTTCCACTCTGATCCCTGTATCTTTGTTCTCTCTGTTCATGGAAAAAAGTGGCCTTTAATTTGTAAGTTCTAGGGTAAGATGTGGGTTCCCATACTACTCAGGGTAGAAGCCAGTCGTCAGTGTGACCTGATCCTTTGGCATGATTTGGGCTTCATCCCTTCTCAAGGTTCTTTTTATTTCCTCCACGCAGCTATTCTAATCATGCAACGGGCAAAGTGGAAGGAAGCCATTCCCTAGGACCCTTGAAGCCTGCTGTACTTTCTTTTCTTTTAAGAGAGAGGGACAGTGATACAGAGAGAGAGAGGCAGAGAAATAATTTTTTATTTAGTTTATCATGTGGCTTTCGCTGCTCCAAAAATAGGTTAATCATGTATGTGATACATGTTCAAATGATGTTATGATGAATAGACACGCATACACACACATAAACACAAATATAGTAAAAAATTATTTAAGCCAAAACAAATTACATATTCCACTATTTTGAGTAGCTTTCTAGTGTTTATATATCTGTGTTCAGTAAAAAAGAAAAAGGAAGATGTTCTATATAAATCTACAAAAAATCCAAAACCTTTTGCTTTTTTCCAATAGTCAAAGAACCTTGATGATTTTCTTGAAGGCTTAGATACACATCAACTGATACACTTATACTGATACGTTTATATTTCCAGTCATATTTCTTGACACATTTAGTAGCTGTAGTAAATATATCTTTTGTTCATTATAGGAAAAGAACCATTTGTAATTCAATCATTGTTTAAACTTTTAAGTTTTAATCTTCACACCTTTTATATTCATCATTTGTTGTTTTCATGCACATTTTTCCAAATAACCTACTTTAATTAAATAGGTCAAATTGTTCAAACAGGCTTCTAGCTCAATATTTTTCCCTGAATTTACAATATTTTTGCATTCATGGGTACAAACAATATCTAAATTTATTTTATTGAAGAATTCATTCAATTTAATATTTTCTTAGGGATAGGTGAACCAGCCATGTTTTTCATTTGTCAGATAATTTGTTGTTTTTCAAACAGCTTGTATAACTATAATCTAAATTACTTTTTTTCCTGACCAAGTTTAACTTAAAAAAAAATCCACATAGAACTAAATCTTCTCATTCTTTATAAAATAATGAAGTACCTTCTTTACTTTTTTAATCTATAAAACTGGGTGGAATTGCAAATGAATCTTATAGTGAAATAGGTTATAATTGGATATAATTGAATACATGGATATATATTGGATATAATTGAAACCTTTACTTATATAAATTTGAAAGTACAGGATTTCTTTTGTTAGTCTAAGAAATAAAGCAAAACAAACAAAAAATGAAATACACAACACTGTACCTACATTCAACCCATCTTATACTATGATTCTGTTATATCAGTGCTCATTAGTATTATCCTAGAACACTGTGGTCAACAAGAGTAGAACTCAAGTGAATGGGTCAATAATGTCTCTTTCTATCCTTTCTCAATTCCTTTGTAAAACTAGCTCTGAGCAATCAGGGCTGAAATCACATATGGTACTTCTGGAAAGATTCATATTATTTTTTAAACTATTTGTTAGGCAAATGACTAGGTATATTGTAATTCAGGAAATAATATCCAAAATAAATAGCATAAAGAAAAATCACATAAAATTAAGTATCTTAATATTGGATTAAAATTCATTGAATTTTAGGTAGAATTCATTGCTACCTCAACTACATTTAAGCATCCTGTAAATTCAGAGAGTAGGTGGATATATGTACTGCATTCAGTGAGCTTTGGATGTTTCAAAAGGAACCAACCCTATGACAATGAACCGTATATAATATAACTTAACTGAACATTACTGTCAGTTGCTAAATTAGTGTTCTCAACAACTACTACATCAAAAATAAATACTTTATTTTTTTTCTCACTGTAATTATAGCAATGAAAAGTTCTGGTGAAGAATTTTGCACATTTGTTTCAATAAGTCAGAATTTACAAAGCAGCGGGTCTTAGAACGTTTTTTATTTCAGAATTTTTTATTAGGGATGCTCAATCTGTATTATTTTCTTCGCTTTTCAGATGAGGCAAACAAGGTACAGACGTTTTAAATGAATTATCTAAGATTACCTTTCTTAAGTAGAAAGAAAGTCCCTTCTGTCCTGGTCATGTATGCTCTTAGTCAGGATGGCAGTTTCACAGGAACGTTACCCCAGGTCTTACTGAATGCGGATTCTAATTGAATAGGTCTGAACTGGAGGCTGAGCACGCTCATTTCTTCTTCTCTCTTAGGTGTTGCTTCTGCTTTTCTGCAGACATGGTGCTGAATAGCAAAGCTTTATACTGTGCTGCCTTTGCAAGCTAGGCAGGGATGGAATAAGCATATGGAAGAAAGGACCTCTTTTTGTCATAAATGTTTTCCATGACACCTGACTTTCCATACTACAGCAAGCAGAAGGTTCAAGGTGCCTGGACCCAATGAAGCTTAACCACGTACTTCTCTTCTGACTGCACTTGTAGTATCAGCCCATTGCCTTATAATGTCACATTAATTTTTGAGGCCAAAGAATTATTTCAACACAAACAAAAGGAATATTCCATGTTCATATAAATTTATAGATAAGAGTGAACCTTTGGAAGAATTTGAACTTATTCTCAAGACAAACTTCAAAGATATCTATGAGACTACATAAGAAGCCCTGTATCTTGTGTGTTATGGGACTTGTTTTAAATAATTCTGGGTTTTTTTCTAAACTGAACTTTCAGAATTTTCCCATAAGGATGGAATTCAATTAAGGTCATTTAAAGTAGTAGAAGTCTATTTTTCTATAAAGTATTGTTTTCCTCAGGAATTTTGGGGATACATGTAAGTTGTTAAACAAAATTATTGTTCTATATTCTAACATCCATATAACCATAATCAAAAGGATTTATCTGAAATATTTTTGTTCTTTCTTTAAATATCACTAAACTATGATCATGTTTAATCTTGTGCTATTCTAGTTTCTGGCTTTCTGGTATTTCTTTTACTGATTTCCTGGAATTGTTCAACGTTTCTTACAATTTCTTTGAAGGTTTTCTTATAGAGATTTGTTATTTTGACAGGTAATAAACAGTTCTTGAATTTATTGTATTTTGTATTTGACAACTTTGGTTAGCTCTGACACATGCTTTTCTCACTGATACATTAATAATTTTATCTTTGGGTTGTTTTTACATATTAAATATGTATAGTCATGTTACCAGCCTATTCTGACTTCAGAGCAACAGGTAGAGAAACAACATTTACTAGTAAAGAGTCTCTGAAAAGTAGTTCAGAAAGCAACTGTAGGTATTCTAATCTTAAAGGCACATTAGTTGAGATCTTAAATATTTTTCTAATGAAACTTTTCTGATTATCCTTAATTGCCAACTTTTTAAGATTAATCAAATGCCTGCAGGTACAACATCGTGTATTCCTATTTATCTTTCTTGTGCGAAAATATAGCCTAGTTGCTAAAGGATCCCTTGCCCATAATACAAGATGTTCAAGTATAATTGATGAACTTTTTTATGTTGGTATTTAACATATTGCTATTTTTTAAAATTAATTTGAATTTTTTAAAAAATTATCTATCCAAGTCTTTTAAAACAGATAAACTAGCCCCACACAGAGGATGCTTATGAGAATTATTTATGAAATGGATAAAAAGATCTTAAATGATACCACACCAAGCCTAAGTATCTAAGAGACTGCCACTCTAAAGAGCAGTGAGGATATGGAAGAGGGTTAGAAGACCATAGCCAAAGAACCATCTGGAGTGGAACTTTCCTAGGAAAAGCAGCTGTCCTGTTACAGGTCAGCCCAAGCGGGTGGAGTTCCATAGCACAAAAAGCGATGCTGAATAAAGAGTAAAGGCTTAGAGTCAAGCAGTCTAGAGACACAGGTCAGTTCTCTGTGATAGGAAGCTGGCTACCTAATGGTTTGAAAACTAAAATTAGAATATTTAAATTGAAATGGAATTTGATATAAAATTAGAAAGTTGTGATTAAGTGTAGGATGACAGAAGAGTAGAAAGCTACAGCTCACAAAGGGAAGGTACTGCTATTGTTCAGAGGAGAATAAATCGCTTCCCAATTTAAAGAAAAGTCAATGAATTTACAAAGATATGATATTAAAAACATTTCTCTTGGGGCTGGAGCATTAGTTCAGTGGTTGGAGCACTTTCCTAGCATGCATGTAGAACTAAGCTCAAACCCAAGTTAAAAAAAGAAAAGAAAACGAAAGAAGAGTGTCTCTGTCTCTCTGCTTAGGATGGGAATTATTTTGTAAGTAAGGAAATAAAATATGTGTTTACAGTATAAATAACTGTGACATCAAAATAAATACTTATGTCACGAACAGGCAGAAGTATCAGAGCTTCCATTGTAAAGTATGTGTATCTGGAATTGAATAGCAGTCTTCAGGGATATGTGTAAACTCCTGTAAAACTCTTTCTGGTTTGATACCTTTTTATGATATTCTAACTGCATACAATGCTAATTTATAAAAAGAAGAACTCAGACTCCAACTTCTGGAAGGAGTTTTCTTCACAGGAAAAGTGCCCAAGTTGAAAGAAATAAAAGTATGTGTCAATATGATATGAAAATTAGAATTTAAAATGTGTATCACTGAAATAAAACCTTCTCATTTTTGTAATAAATCATAAGGAATAATTATGCATTTTTCTAGGCAAAAATGTTAGGAAACTAGTCATCCTTCCTGTCCCTAGCCGATATAATATTCTTAGATCCATTTGTTTTGGTAATACCTTCACCTGGTATTTGTAGGTCTTGCTAATGATATTTAATTTCACACTGAATGCTAGAGTATATCCAAATAATCATCTTAATTTTCTTATTTATCATCACAGCAAGTTTTTGAGTCAGAAAGTTAACACACTATTATCCCCACATTTGGGGATTCGAAATACAGATATATTTTTCTTTATTTGGTCAAAGTCAGTGACAGATACATATCTCTAATTTTCATCCCAGGATATTTCATTCTCAGTAATCATGAATTCAAAATATGAAAAGTAAACGAGGAAAATACTTTGTTTGTATTGCCCATCTTTTATTCTTGGTGAAATGGTATCTTCCTAGACACTGTGAGACCATGAAAGTACTAAAATAGGGATTTTTTCTCCTTTTTTCATGATAGATGATCGAATCGGTTTGATTTAGTTTCATGTGGCTTTCGTTGCACTGACACTTCATTGTGTACGTGGTGCTGGGGTTTGAACCCCTGTCTTTGCACATGCCAGGCAATTGCCATTAATACCAACCCACCACTCCAAACTATGGGATTTTTCTTTGAACATTGAAAAGTGATGATGGAAAGGAACTGGTTGGAACAGACTGTAGGGTCCCTCTCACTTCTACATTTCATACAGGTTGTTTTCACTTTCCATCATTCAAAGAGCATGTGTAGGTATTATTCAGTGCCTTTATTCCATACCAGATGAAATGTAAGGTAGATTTTTGTTTTGCCCCAGTGTAACGTATATCAGAAGGTTTTACCGCAATGAGGCTTTCACTTCATTTTCAAATATCTTCCTTTATATTCAAAATAGCTAAAATGCTGACTTCAAAAAATTTAACATTTATGATTCATTTTCAATTATTAAGTAAGGTTCACTTTGCCATTTTAATATATCTTATGAAAACCCACAATACATGAAATTACGGATAGGAATATCAGAATATTTCTGTGATCTTATCAATGCAGTAATTTATCATTGCAAGGAAGTTGCAAATCCTGTATTTTATATAATTCAGTTGCAATTTGAAAATTTCATAATCATGTTGCTATATAATAACTAAGCTCTTTTTAGGACTTCTTCTATGCCAGGCACTGAGCTGACATTTTCCATAGTTTAATTTATGTAATGCTTATAGCAACCTTATGGAGTAGCCAAATAATTACCATATATTATAAAAGAAGAAACTGAGACCACAAGTAAATGCCTTGTCAGTTATATAGTTTGTAAAGGTAAAATTAAAGAAAAAATCCAATTCTTTCTAACCAAAAATGCAAACTGTTAACTATTTTGCTCCTACAGTGTAGCTCCTAAAAATGTTACATAAGTATTAATTTTGTTCTTACTGGATTCTTTCTTTTACATTGTCTTATTTTATTTTTTATTATATACTTTTAATGAAATTTATTTTTCAACACATACATTAAAATATAAAAGATATATATATATTATATATTACATATATTAATAATACATATTAACAGGATATCATATTAATGCATAAACTACATAATGTTTAAATCAGGCTAAGCATATTTATTTCCTTAAACATTTTTCATTTATTTGTAGTGAAAACTGGAATATTCTTGTAGTAGCAACTCAAATCAACTCTATTTCTACATTTTATAAGTGATTCTTGAATTATATTATTTAGGAACAAGGGTAGTCTAGGTATGAAAAATATTGGTTATTTAAGTATCCAATACTCACTCATCCCTTCTTGCTTATTAATATCACATGATGTCATATAATTTGCCAATGTGCTTATCTAAGATGAATATATTTCTCAGAAATTCTTGTGGCCAAAATATAGTTAAATGAAATAATTTTAACAACGAAATGTAAGGAGAAAGAGTTGGATAGGATTGTGGGAACTTTAAAGGGAACATTTCATCTTGAATATACTTTTAAAAATGTTTACTCTTCTCCTTCTTCTAGCTGGAAAGAAGACACAATACATATCAGACAACAATTTTGAGATAATGAAGAGAACAGTAAGTCCATAAAGATGACAGAGTTTAAAAAAACCTGTGCACCATTGAGTTTATTTGTGAGAACAAAGTAGAAACTATTCTGAGTTAAAATCATTTCTGGGTGGTTTTGACTAGCAACTGAATGGAATTTCAATTTGATATGGTATATAAAATTTATCTCATATAAAAATTGATTTCATCTTAAATAATTTTAATTCAAATTATTTGTATTTATAGAACTTCAGAAGGAAAATTAATTGCCTGGCAAAAGATGCTTTTGTTGTTGAAGAAAAATATGTTTCCCTATGGGTAAATTATATTTTATTTTCAAATTAGAATAATAGGAAATTGGTTTTATAAGTGAGCATATATTTTGAAAATTAAACTCTTCCAACCATATCAATATTTCAATTGTATAGTATTTCATATGATTCCAATATAAATTTTAATACAGGGACAGTTTTTACTAAATGCTTAAGACTGTATAAAGAATACGTTTTAGAGAAAATCTAAAGCAATCCTAAAATTGTAACCAAGTAAACAAACTAAATCATTGTAAAAACGAAATTTATTTATGAAAATGTAGAACGAAAAAAGGAAGGGAGGAAAGAAGAAAAGGATACACTAGTTCATTGTGCAAAAAATCAGTGAAAAAATTAAAATTGACCCTGAATTAATATTACAAGATATTATAATATTTACAAAAATAAAATGAGACTGACGTATTTTTATCTCTACTATTTTGCTAAAGTTATTATATTTCATTGCAAAGTATAGCCAAGGTGAACTTTTGTATAGGGAAATGAATTTTGAAAACAGGACATGCAGTTTCATATGTAGTGTTGTTTTGAATAAAAATCATGATTAAAAAGAAAGCTTAACTCAGTAGAGATGACTTTCTCAAATAGAAAAAATGTCAATAAAGTATTTATTCTGGAGAGAAAAATTTCTAATTTTTTTAATGAAAGAGAATAAACAAATGCAATGATGATTCTGTAAGATACATTTGAAGTGGGGTTAAGGAGTATGGAGAAAGAGGAATTATCAAAACTAGAAAACACCTGAAATTGGAAAAGTGAATATTGACCATTCTCACATAGTACACATGTACAGAACAGTATATCTTACTACTTAGGGACTCAGTTCTGGTTTTTCCTATAGTTTGATTGTCCTTTCTCCATATTACTATCAAAGAAATACATGTTTATCAAAACTGAAATTTCAGATGGTAGCCCCCTAAGGGCATCCAATTACTTACTTCTTCTGCAGCCAGCTACTGGGAGATGGAAATTGATTGACAGATGACTCTGGAGTGCAATCCTCCAGGCCCAGTGGTGTGCCTCTTGATTGAATCAATGTTGAGACTTCCAAGACTCTTCCGAGGACACCCTGGGGGATCCTAATTGAGCTCCAGGGGATTGAGCATTATTCATTTTCAACTATTGATAGCTCCTAGCCTGAAGAAACATACTTAGGCCCAGAAACAGCTTGAAGAAGTAACAGGAGCCAAATCAGATCTAGATTCCTACTACATCAGCAGACCCATCCTATGATACAGAGGAACTTCATGCTTAAATAGTGGGTAGTGTTACTCTCTCTGATGGAATGTCCATTATTCTTACTCCATTCCAGCTGCTATAATAAAATATCATAAGCTGAATAGTATAAACAGCAGAAGTTTATTTTTCACAATTCTGGAGGCCAAGAAGTCCAAGATTGAAGAAACTGAACACGTGGTTTCTGGTGGGTATCTGCTTTTTGGTTCATAGGTGACACCTTAATGGTGTGCCCTCACAGTATAGATTGGCAAGGGCACTCTATAGATCTCTTTTGTAAGGGCACTAATTCCATTCAAGAAAAATTTGCCAGCATGACATAATCATCTCTCAAAAGCACTAGTGTGATACTGACACATTGACGATGAGGTTCAACATAAGAATTTTGGATAGACACAAACATATAGACCATAGTTCTACTATAGAATATGAGTTTCATAAATATGACAATAGATAGTACTTCTCTGCCTTGTGTACTTCTTCTCTGTTACTGCCTAAGATTCTGTACAACCTTTAATACTTAATGCTAAAACTTCATTCCCTGAGAAGATTTTTCTAGTTCCCACCTCTGCATTCAGGACTCTTTGAGATGTTTTTTTAATTGGCACTTATTGGCTCCTTAATAGTGTTTGCTTATTTCTTGTGGCTGCTGAACGACAAGGAAAGACTAGTTTAGATAACAGAAGAAAATGTATCCCTGAGATTAGCTACCTGTTTTGATAACCTGTATATTATAAAATGTGACTTAAGTTGTAAAAATTTCCCCTAGGTTTAATTCATGTGCCTCTGGATGTCTAGAAAGCACAGATAGACCAGTCATGCAAATAGCAGGACACATGTATTTCCCAGACCAGCTACATTCTAGTTTCTGGAAATGGCTCTGAGAGTGAAATTAGCATATGGCCAATTTGCTGGATGCCCAGAGGTTCCTGGATCATGCTGACACATGTTTATGTACTCATTAGGATTATGGCATGAAATTTGCTTTTGTTGAATTTATGCCTATTATTGAAATTATTACTAATAAACAATTCATTTACATTATGCTTTACTTTTTCATTCTGTGAAATAGATTTTGACTAAACTTAAAACATTTAGAAAATATGTTGACCTACCTCAGATTACATGTAATGTGTTCACAATAGGCAAGAAAGGGAAATGATTTTCTAGTTACACATACAATAAATATTTTTGAAATATTTTTGTAATAACTAGAGTGACACTTAAAACAGTACACATTGGTACACATGCATACACATACCTGTTTGTGTGTGTATTTGGTTTTACAGCTTTTAATTTTTAATAAGGTCTCTTTCAGGAAAATTTAAACTATGTCTTTCTCTCTAGCATCAAAATCAGCATTTTTAATAAGCTCTTCTTGATGCAATATGAATGAAATTAAAATGGCTTTTTGTTTCCAATTAAGTAAGCTATTTATTGGTAAATTCTGACCTATCAGATAAAACAGTTCAAATCACCGGGATTTGATACTCACCTTCCTACTTTTAAAGAACTAGTAGATTACAAAAATGTTCTCAAGTCAGAAATTAGAATAACTACTCCAATGTGGTAATCAGAGTTCTGAGTCTGATTTGCCATTATTTATTCCCACCCAAAAGTTCCACAGTTCCCTATGGCAGGATGGTATTAAGGCAAAGAGAAAATAAAAGAATACAAAAACTTCTGGGCCTTGATGCTGTTGGTGTGTAGAGGGTAGTGTCAGAGAGAAATGGACGTTTATGGTTGAGTTAAAGAAGGAGCAATATTTTAAATTCCTTCTGCTGTTTATATTCTGAAGATTGCTAAGTAACAGCAGAGAAAAATATTGGCATAACTGGAACAGTGATTGCCACTGAAGGAAGTGGAGACATGATACTGAGTGTCACTCAGCCAGAGAAGTACTGGGAACCTGAGAGCACAGGTTCATATACATAAGCAAGATTAGAACTCTGTTTAAGTCTTTAAGACAGATCAGGAGAGTTGTTAAACTGTGAGAACAAAGGAAAGACTCCATGCTGGTGGAATTTACAGGACCATAGATTGGAACATAAATTTCAGCACAGTGTTGGGAAAGACAGTTTGGGGAGACTACTGGAGATAGAGAAGGGGAGAATAGAAAGATAGATACATAGAAATATAGATATAGATTAGATATGGACAGAAGATAATCGAGACATTGAGATATGAAGTTTGCATGGATTACTGACTTAAAAATGTGAGCAAATTAAAGATTGTATAAGATAAAATATCCATTACTAATATTCAATTTAATTCAAGAAATTCAAACATAGGGGTTGATGTAGAGAGTTGAAAGGGAAATTAAATGAAAATACGTACACATGCACATAAATAATTTCAGACATGCACAAATCTTACAAAGTATGTTTTTATGTGTATATATATGTGTGTATATAATATATATGCATAATACATGTGCATATTCATATATGTATATGTGTGGAATGAGCAAAATGCTGAGACTAGGTAAATAAGTTCAGAATTCTACAACTCTACAGTTGTGCTTCAGATTGCAATCTCACAAAAGCCAGGTATCCTGAGGAGGTGGTAGAAATATTTGTTCTTGGATTTGGAAAGCTTATAAACACTTTAACAGAAGCTGACTCTAAGATAAGTGTGACTTAATATTCTGGGATATGGATAGCTCAGTCTGGCAAGCCTTAAATAAGGAACTTTTTTCTTTTTTCTTTTCTCTAATACTTTCTATCATAGTTCAAGAGTAATAACATTTTATGTTAATTTTTATGGCAAATTACAGTGGGTAGGAAAGAGTTAAAACATTTGACTTATGATCCTATTTCCCTAAATACCAGGGAAATTTTTTTGGGAAAAACAACAGAGGTGATGAAATTAGTCATCTCTTTGTAAATATGGAAAGTTGACCTCTGGATGAATTAACCAAGGAAATTTCCTTTTGCAAAGAGAAATATTTTTACCTATTAAATAGTCTTAATTGTATGCTTGTGGTTTATCCTTGTGCATAGTAAACACATTTAAGATATAAAGATTATTGCAATATCCAGAATATATACAAAATTTATACACATTTTATATTATTTTGTTAAAATCTTGTAAGGTTGTTCAAAAATAAAAAATAAAAAAATAAAAAAAGAACATATACATAAAAAAGATATAAAGATTATGAAATAGCTCTTAGAGAATGCTTCATAAGATATATGTTCTTGGGAATATAAAATCACAGTATTTCATAAATTGAATTCTGCATGCTGTATGAGATGACTAATAAAACACTACAGACCTCTTCTCCTACTATGGGCCAGAGAACACAAGTTCTATATAGGAAGGAAAGATATTGAGTGCCACCAGTGAAATCTTGCACTTTTGCCTGCTTCTTTTATACTTCTTCAATTAAATTTGATACTTTAAATCTTTAATGCATGGTAATTTGACCGAACACTGATTATTTATGTCCTGTTAAATTTGTGCTATAGGCATTGTTGTCTTGCAGTTCAATGAATGAAAGTCTTTTATTAGGGAAATAGAAGGATTAAAAATATAGGATAAAATAATGAAAATTTGCTACTCATCCTTGAGATAAAGAGATAAAAGAATTGAGGTAAATTACTGGGGATAAATCTTACCAACAGGATTTGGAAGAAGTAGACACTGACTGGCATAAATTAGCTAAGTCAATTGGGAGCAAATGCAATGCTAAAGGAAATATAGCAAAAGCAATTATATTCATTTGCTACACTAACAGCTCTCAGTAAAATCTATATCGGCACTGTCCAATAGAAATAGAATGTGAGCCATAAATGCAAGCCATATTTGTAATTTAAAACTTTTTATTAACCACATTTAATTAAGTAAAAGGAAACAGGTGAAATTTATTTTAATTTTATAATTTATTCAATCTAATGCTTTCAAAATATTATTTCACTATATAATCAATATAAAAATCATTAGTATGCTGAACTATATTAATAATTTTATACTGACTTTATAATCCAGAATGTATTTTATACTTATACTATGTCTCTATTAAGACTAGACACATTTCTAGTGTTCAAGCTGTGCTCAATACGTGGCTTGGGGTGAGTGTATTGGATAGAGCAGGCCTAAAATCTGGAAGGAATAAAAATGTAATAGAGAGAGAGATGAGAGTGAAAATCTGTAAGATTAGTTTTTTTTTTTTTTCCTGTCACTGAAAAAGCTAATGCTTTTTTGGTTTGCTGGAGAGTTATATACTCACCCACTTATTGTAGTAAATAAGACCATTGATTGCCCCCAAAGACTAAACAGGTGGGTATTGCATGGTGAATGCATTCTATTAAACACCTCAGGTGTTGTTAGTGGTACAGGAACATAGACACTTTTATTGAACCATTATTTTCCCAGATTCCTTGCCTTAATAATTAGGAAGGCACTTTGTGAATCTTAGATGGTGTTGAATAAAAGGCATTATTTAGGTGAAAACAAGTTTCCACAGAGGCAGCAAGCTTTGGTGAGCAGACACAATGCATCCAAATGGCAAGGCAGGAATGCACTGCAAATTAGGTATGGTGGGCCCAACCAAAACTAAAGGTTACAAACAGCCTTAGCTTCCATCCTTCACCTCCAACTTAATACTCTTCCTTAGGGGGCTGGAATACAATTTCTATAGATCAGAGTAGACTGTCTTTTCATGAGTAGATATTAAATTAACAGCTATTATTTCAACTTGTAGATACTACTATGTGGGGTAAAGCCAGACCTCTGTATTTCCATGTACTGTGTTTAACTCATTTCTTGGGAAGATACTTTCTACAAAAACATGTAATATGATACAGGTATATGATGATCTCATATGCCAGAATTCTCAGTTGTACTGACATGTCTTCTATTCACGATTATAGTCCCTGAGAATATATCATAGATGGGAAAATTTCATTACTATTTGGAAAAAACAACACTGCAATTTTAAATCAAATACATTTGAAAAGTAATTCAAACATTAAATTCTCTGTCTCAGATAGATATGGTTATTAAGTATAAGAGTGGGTTTATATGTTCACTGACAGAATTAGATAGAGATCTGATGTAGCAATGATAAAGCATACGATTAGAAAATATTTTGGAAAATTTAATAGCAGTTTATTTATAGCTTCTATTTAATAAAATGCCTAGGATAGGCTGGCGATGGAGCTCAGTGGTAGAGCTCTTGTCAAGATGAATGGGGTCCTGGGTTCTATTCTCAGTACCACAAAAAATTAAAATAAATAAATAAATAAAAGTAAAAATGCCTCTGGAAAAAGATTATCTGACAAATTGAATGTGACCGTTGAAAATCATACACGAAAATGTCTCCATCAAGACATCTATGGTTCAGGTAACACTGACTGAAGGAGGAAAAAGAATAAAGGAGCTGGTCAAAGAATGTTACAACGATAGTTACAGATATGTGTCCAAATATCACAGTGCAAGATCATAAATAACAAGTTTAATATACAGAATTCATGTCCCAATTTGATGGCTCAAATCTTGGTCATCTGTAAGTTAATGGGCATGTTATATTTGATGTTATCACAGAAAACATTGCATAATGTCTTAAAATTTGATAAGGAATTTAGGAAGGCCAATGGTACATTAAACATGAAAAAGTTAAAATTTTTCTGTGATCGATTTGTTCCATTATTGATGGGTGAGGGAACACTTTGGAGGAAAGGAGAAAAAAGACTGATGTGCTAGTGCAACCTTCTTATATACATGATAATTGAAGTTCCTAGTAAACAAATAATACTAGTTACTATCTATGTAATGATCTTAACAGATGTCCCTGGAATTGGATCGATTACATAAACAAACATTATGGAGAATGATACCTAAATTATTCAACTCACTGGGGTATAAGACATAGATGTTTGATAATCTAAACTCTTATTACTTTGTCTGGTAACCTGTGCACCTAGAAATAGAACAAAAACATTTTCTAATATTTTGAGGAAGAAAGGTCAAGTATGGTATGGATAGCAAGCACCCAGGGAGTCACAAGGGGTGACACAGATGTCTCCCTGCTTTGTCCGGATTTCTGATTACTTGATCCTAAAAGTATTAGTAAATCTTGATACAATATAAATTCCCAGGGGTGATTTTAGATTAGAGTGTTTTGGGTTCTAGACCATTGATTTGCTGAAAACATTCTCTATCAAGAAGAAATTGGCATTTAGATTATAAGCAGCTATTGTTGCATATGAAGTTTGAAATTTTGTTTCATTTTTCCATTTTTATGAAAATTGATGGTTTTTTTACGTTTTTGTCTTGCTTCTAAAAGGACAATATGAGAAAAATGGAGTTGAGATAATCCCGCAATAGGGAAAGGAAATAAGCTGTAGAGAAAACTGGAAAATACAGTAATTGATAGAAGCAGATTGAAAATAGGCACCCAGATGAAACCTTTCTGGCTTGCATTCAGCAGAATAAAAATACTGAGGTGGGGGGAGATAATTCTCTCTATATATATTTAGATAGATTGTGGAACATTAATTTTACTGTAGAATCAATTGGTTCACTTGAAAAAGTGAGAGGTTCCCACTGTTAAAGTTTATGAGGTGGGGACAAATTTGAAGTACTTCTTATGCCTGGTAATATTTGTTACATGTTGTGTAACCCTTACACAGTGTATTTGGATAGATGAAGGGCTTGAGTTAACAAAGTTCAGGGAGTTGAAGACAAATTTATTCTATAACTTTGTGTTCTTATTAAGAAAATGTATTATTCTCTAATGTTCAAGTTTGGAGTCCTATATGGCTAAACACATATGTGATTGTTGTAGGTAAAGATGCCTCTTATCATCAATAGACAAAAGCAACTCAGAAAGGTTTGGGTTAGGACCTTCCTGATGCTGGACAATATTGGTTTTCTTCTTTTATGGGCATAGGCTTATTTCTGGTTGAAACAGTCTAATTGTAAATTCACCGGATAAAAAATATTAAGGACAAAAATTAGGAAAATTTGACTTCTAGGTTGAGTATAAGGTTCTTTTTTCCTTGTCTTTCATTCTTTCTCATGTGACAGTGGATGGTAATTATTAGGTATTGCTTCTCTGGAAACCTATCATTTTTTTTCATCTTCATAAATTATTTTTCCATTTGGATTATATAATAGGGTTTGGGGCTGACATTTATTCTTTCAAAGATATCCTGGGGAGGGATTGGGGTACAGATTTGGTTGCTACTTTGTGCATATCATTGTATTCAGTGGTTACTCAGCCCTTTTTAAAAAGATTGGGATAGCAAGCCTTATTCTAAAAATGTGCAGATTTTGTATTGAACTATTTTCAGTGAATATCTTTTGCAAATCTATGGCAGGAATAAGCGAATGGCTAGGAGTTTTTGTCCTCAGGATTGTGGTTCCCAGCCGAGTCTTAGTTTATCTTAATCCACATTATAATTTATTGCCTTCTATGACTCCATCCATTTGGGTTGGCTGATTAGCCAGGGTAAGTAAATGAAGCACCACTCATATTCTTGCAAACATTTTATCATTTCATGAATATTTGGAAAAGACAGAGTGAGTGCCTCTTTGTAGTGTTTTCCTTTTCTGATGGCGAAAAGGCTTAATCAATGTACATACACTTGGTTGGCAACAGAACCACTCACTGTCTTTGATTTTAAAATTCAACCTTTACAGATACTGCTACTGCTAGGGGTCTCTCTTGCATCAATTATTATGGAAGTCATGTCTTTAAATATCTCTTAAATCAACTTCAGTTGGTGATGATAACACAGTTGTAAAACTTATCCTTTGGGTAAACAAAGGGTAAGAGACAGAATTTTTTTTAACGAGAATTTGTCAGGTTGCTATGATAGCTTTAAATCTCGAGATTCATGAGATCTGTCGAGTTAGCATCTGAAACTTACACTTAAGAGTAGTCAATTAAACTGTAGTGTTGTACGTGGGTGAGGAAAAATTAGCACTAATTATTTGCTTCACTTAAACATGATTTTAGAATATGTTTAGTTTTGGAACCTGCTTTTCCTAGTAATCCCTAGTAATATGGGATGGGAATAAGACCAATTTAGCAGCAGTAATTGTATGGATTCTCAGAATGACTTTTTGTAGTAAAGGAAGCAATATGAATCCAAATAATTTAGATTTAACTCTGTAATTAATACCAAAACTTTGAATATTCAAGCTAAAATGCCTTGAGATACATATTTCTAGGACTCTCAGTACTCTTTTTAATATATTTCTTTCCTCTATTTTGTTATTTCAGGAATAAGTCAAGACATTACTCCTTCCTTTTACTATCACGTGTTTCTCATTTAGAGTTATCAAACTCTTTGGGATGTATATAGGGAACATAATACTATCCAAAATCCAAAAAGACCTTAATAAAAATTACAGGTTACAAATAATTCCCATCAAATATATATCAAAAATGGAAATCTAATAAAATCTTTAAGATTGTAGCGTACTGTAGATGATATGGTATTTAATAACTACATTTTACTAAGCCTTTACTATGTATCATTATCTGTCAATATTAAACCTGTATAATTTCATATTTAATTCTCTTTGTGTAGGTATTATTATCTCAAGTTTGCAGAAAAGGAATATGAGACAAAGATACTATAAAATAATACACACCCACTCATATAGTAAAAAATCACAAAGTGATTGATCACATGTGTCAAATCAAATTGCATCTGATTGAAAACAAATAATCTTAAAAAGTACGCTGTAAGATATGTAATAGCAATATACATTACATATCATCAATAATTTGAAACAATCAGGCTACTAGCATAGACATATTGACTGTCTTATTTAATATTAATGATTTGGTATGAAAAGTACATTTTTCCTACCTTGAACAAAATGTTATCAGGGGACAAATTTTTTGAAAATTGAACCTAGTCTACATAACTGAGGAACATAAAATGATTCAGATTTACAGTCAATAGACTTACATTCTGTGTTCTGAATTTCTTTGAATAAATATTATTTTCAAATTTTGTTTCAACTTGAGAAAATACCATTCTCTCTGATGTCTTACATGCTATCGGTGAAGTCACATGCTACCAATGACTTTGATTCATTCCAAAATACTGGCATACAATTAATTAGAAATTAGAATAATCACAAATGTAAATAAAGAATTTAAACTTTGACAAAGCACACTACTGGAAAAACTTATTGTACTTGTTCTTTCTTCTAATAAAACAAGTACATATTTCCCTATTGCTAATAGAGGAATTAATTGAGGCAAGCTAAGATTGGTCTTATGGTAATTATAAAATGTTGCATTAAATAATAATATAGTACAATGAATCTCTTATGCTTTATCTTGATACAATTTTTGCCTTTCCCTATGTGTACATGTATTTTTTTTGTAACAGGTATTTAACTTGGGACACTTCACCACCAAGCCACATTCTTAGCTCTTTTTACTTTTTATTTTGAGACAAGGTCTTGCTGAATTACTCAGGGCCTCAATAAATTGCTGTATCTGACTGAACTTGCAATCCTCTTGTCTCAGCCTCCCATGTCATTGGGATTACAGGCATGGGTCACCACACCCAACTCCTTATGTTTAAATAACTAGCAATTTTATTATCCAATATTTTAAGTTCTATATTTACAGTTAACTTATCACTTAATTTAAACACTTTAGAATATTTTTTAAAATGCTAAGGATTAAACACAGAAGCACTCTGCCACTGAGCTACATCCCCAGGTGCCCTTCCTCTGTTTTTCAATTGAGAAAGGCTTCTGTTAAATTGCTGAGGTTGTCCTCAAACTCGCCATCCTCCTGCCCCTGGCTCCTGAGTAGCTGAAATTGCAGATGTATGATACCATGTCTGGCCATTAAAAAATATTTCCTTTTTTTTTTAATTCTTTCAACATAGTGTTACACAGTGGAGGGAGTCATTACCCAATCACAAACGCATGGATATTGACAAAGCAAGCCAAGGCTGATGCCAGTTCATGATCTCCCCCCTTTGAGTTCTCCCTGTTTCCATGTTTCCCATACTTTACCCCCATATTAGTTAGGCTTCTCATGGACGTCGAGGGTTCCCAACTATATTGATAACTCCCTCCAGCTGCCTTGATATGCCCCCTATCTCTCCCTCCTCTCTTTATCCACCTCTCTTCACTCCCAAGTGTCTTAGCAATGGTTCCCCATGCTTGTATAAAAATTCGCCCATGTAAAGGTTATTATATAGCTTAGACAATTTCAATCTGCCTCCAATTGTATTCTAGCTTCCACATATGAGAGAAAACATCCAGCGCTTGTGTCTCTGAGTTTGGGATATTTCACTAAGCATAATTTTTCCCCTCTCCATCCATTTGGCTGCAAATGCCATGATATCATTCTAACAGCAGAGTACAACTCCATTGTATATATGTACCACAGTTTTTGCACCCATTTGTCCAATGAGAAGCATCTGAGTTAGTTCCAAAGTTTAGCTATAGTAAATTTAGCTGCAATAAACATTGATGTAGCTGTGTCTCTGTAGTATGCAGATTCTAGCTTTTATGGGGAAATATCCAGGAGTAGGATCTCTGATAAAAGGCTAATATCCAGAATATAGAAAGAACTCAAATAACAGAACACCAAAACCACAAATAATCCAATAAATAAATGGACTAGGGAACTAAATAAAAACTTCTCAATGGAGGAAGTCCCAAAAGCCCATAAATATATGAGAAAATGTTCTACATCATTAGCAATCACAGAAATGCAAATCAAAACTTCACTCAGATTCCAACTCACTCCTGTCAGGGTGGCAGAAATGAAGAATATGAATAATAACAGATGCTGGAGGGTTTGTGGGAAGAAAATAACTAACAACTGTTGGTGGGACTGCAAGCTTGTACAGTCCCTCTGGAAAGCAGTGTGTAGACTCCTCAAAAACTATTTCTTAAATGTATTTATTTTATTTATTTTTTTAAAGAGAGAGGGACAATGGGAGAGACAGAGAAAGAGAGAAATAACTTTATTTAGTTTTTCACATGGTCTTAGTTGCTCCAACACTCAGTTGTGTACATGGTACTGGGGTTTGAACCCGGGTCCTCATGCTTACCAGGCAAACGCCGAAACTGCCCAGCCACTGCTCCAGCCCTCTTAAATATATTTAAATGCATTTCTCCACTTTGCACTCATGACCATCTTGCAAAATAGACAAAGAATATCACATTATTCTTGTTCCATGGTGAAAACATGAATGATTTAAAATAAACAACACGTATTTTAAGATTTTTTTTTAAAGAGAGAGGGATAGTGGGAGAGAGAGAAAGATAGAAACAATTTTGATTTAGTTTTTCATGTGGCTTTCATTGCTCTGAGACTTCATTGTGTATGTGGTGCTGGGGTTTGAACTTGTGTACTTGCACATGCCAGGCAAGTGTGGTAACAGCTGAGCCACTGCTCCAGCCACTATATTTTAAGATCTACTTAAATAAAATTTGTTGTTCTTGAAATATAAATTCTTCACTTCTCAAATTCAAATTTCTTTTTCAAGACTTAATTTCCCCTTTCATTTGCAGAGATTATATGACTTTCTAACTTTGTTTTCGCCTAACTCTGAGCACATGTTCCTGCTATAGGCTTCTGTGAATTAACCCTATTGTTTCTTTTCCTAGAATTCCTTCTTTACCTAGGATATCTTTCCCATCTATGAACTGTTTCATTTTTATCTTTCCTTCAAAAGAAGTTATCACTCATTCATTTATTCTGATCAAATTTGAAATGAAATTTATTTTCTGGTTCACGTATCCAAGATTATTTAACAAAAGCTTTATAAATGTCATCTGGAATGGGAAATAGGTTTGCTAATGAAGTATGTAAAAATGCTGCACTTACAAGTTTTCTGGGTTCATATGACACACATTGGGTGCTCTATTACGATATGCTGTTAACCCTTACCTCTCCCTGAAGGTGTTGAGAGGATGTGGATTTAGGCACTAGAGTCTTTTGCTTGTCCTACTATCTCCAGCCCTAAACATGATACCTGTCAATTAATAGTTAGTTAATATATTTTAAATTTTTAAATGAATACTTAGTAGCTGTCCAATGATATATACCTCTAAAATAATGAAGTGAGAATAAAACAGATTTATTAAATTCTGCATTTCCACTTTCATTATATTATATAAGCTCCAAAATAAATTCATTAGAGGTAATAGTCACTCCAAAATTCTGTAATAGAATAATTTTTTGAATTAAAAAAATAAACTCAACTTTATATTTGAAAAAATATTGCTTTACTCTAAAACAATACGTTGAACATCTAACAATGTCAAGTATAATATAGACATGTAATAAAGAGCTGCTATTCCTTTTATTTGCTTAAATTACATCTCTAATGAGCCTATAAATTGGAGACAAGTCCATGGGGAGGAGACCAAATGGTTTCGTTTGTTTTATGGTCCCAGAGAGATGTCAGGCACTGAATTTTTGGTCATTATTGAGACTAGATCTAATAGTATGGGTCAGTAAATAAAGAATATTAACTACTCCTAGAAAAACACACAAACAGAAACAATTCCCCTCTAAAATAACACTACAATTCCAAAAGAAGTAAACACATATGTTCACATTTGAATATCATATGATGATAGCAAGGATGAAGACAATGAAAATAATTTTTATGCTTTCTTTTTGTTGGGGAAGAAAGACAAAGAGGGGGGGAGAGAGAGAGAGAGAATCAATTTTATTTAGTTTTCATCTATTTTTTTCCCCTCCATTTAGTTGTGCATGTGATGCTGGTGTTTGAACCCAGGGGGTCTTGGTGCATGCTAGGCAAACACTTGAACTACTGAGTCACTTCTCCAGCCCATGAAAATAATTTTTAAAGAGCTTGATATAGATTAGGAAGCATTAGATCTGCTGTTACAAGCTAGTGATTACTGAACACAAAATAAATTGGATATTTGAGCTGTGTTTACATACCTTATGATACTGGCTTAGGTCAATTCTTACTGTGTGAGGTAATAAAAACTTCAAATATGAATATAAGATGGCAGCAATATTTGTTTCCCAGTGATTACATTAAGATAAAAATCTATAAGGAAAATTTTCTACTATTCAGATATTAACAATAAATAAAAATTTGGGGAAATGAAAGATACATAACATTAATGTAAAAAATAAGTCTTCTGAGTATTTGCTCATGTTCAGATAAGTGCAGTATTTTTAAAAATCAAAAGCTCTTCTATTATAACTTACTAGAAATGAACAGTTCGTGTAAAAACCAGAATTCATACTTTCTCTTTTTGTCTATTCCTGAAGAGAGCTGATTTTGCAGGTAGTGTTATCCTACTTCATTTTAGTCAGAAGGCACCACAGAAGAGACATTTCACAGCAATAATCTTTCCTTCAAGAGTAAATGCCCAACACTTTATTCCCACATCTCCACTCTGCTAAACACTAACTTTATTACCATTTTCTTGTTATGTCTTGAACTTGATGCATGATGACAGCTCCTGGTTAGACCATCTTCTCCCTTGATTATTACACTAATCTCCAGATGACACTTTGGATAATTGTGTAGTGCTTTACCACACTTACTCCCTGGTTTCGTTTTCCCTATAAAGGCATTTGAACAACAATATTTTTACATACATTTGAATTCAAAATATTGCATTTTAATTAATAGGAAAAAAGAAATATATCCTAAAACTTCCCCACTATTATTGTGCTGTAAGTAAATATGAAGGGGGTTGTGAAGATGGTGGGAAAAAAGGAGGAGGCAAAGGGAATAAATCAAATAGTACAGGTAAGCTGAGGAAGCTCATGTTACACAAACATATCCAGCTCAGAGTTAGTTCTTTGGTTTATACTAAACTATATTTACATTTCTCAGCAACCAGATTGTGAGCCAAATAAAACTTTTTTATTAATACATTACCCAGGATCAGTTATTTTGTTTAAGCAAAAACAAAGATGTACTATGACAATATTGTTAAAGATAAAGGGAAGAAATAAAATTAAAATCAAAGGTAAGCATTAAGACAGAGTAAATAATTTGTTTTAAAGAGAGAAGGACAGTGAGAGTGAGAGAGACAGAGAGAGAGAGAGAATGAGAGAATCAATTTTTATTGAGTTTTCCACATGGCTTTCGTTGCTCCTACATTTAGTTGCATATGTGGGTGCTGGGGTTTGAACCCATGTACTTGCGCATTCCGGGCAAGCGCCATAACAACCAAGCCACCATCCAGCCCCAGAGTAAATGATTTTTGATATGAGGTTGACTTGTTTAATTCATACTGCGATGATGTTTGGATTTAATTTAAATAAACTTTTGGGCACATAAACTTAGATTCCAAACCTAAGATTGAGTTTACTGAATCTCTTTTGTAGGTTTTGTTTATCTATCACTTTCAAAGAGCATCATAATGACTTTGGGATAGTTCATGAAACTGGATTGTTCATTTTTCATTTCTATGTCCAACTTCTTTAGGATTACTAACTTATATATGATAATGTGATCAGGCAAATCAATGTGCTTTTGAACCTAAAGCAAAGTCTATTTGAACTAGTCCCTCTATGTTTAGTTCTTCAAATACCTTTCAAACTACTATAGTGCCACCTAAGATGAACTTACATGATAGAAGGACCATATATCTTTTACACTTTTCCCAAGTCACTTTGGCAGTATAAAGGGAAATATTCAATCCAGAGTGAGAAAATACAAGGGAAAAATGAATTTAATAACATCATTATTTCTCAAGGGTTTTTAATACTTAAGAAATTAGAACGCAATTATTAAAGCAGTCGTATTGAAATAGTGAGGCTTAGTATTTCAGTCTGCTTAATTAATCTACATGAATGTTTGTATGTCTGTGTATGTCTTTATTTGTGCCATAGTCACCTTTTTAAAACTTTCTTCTTTTAGTGTATACTAATCCATTTTGAAGTTTTGTATTTACTAAGTAGGCAAAGCAAAAACGGTATCTCAAGAGTAAAAATATATCAGACTACTAGAGAAATTTGATTCACAGTTTATTGTTTCCTTATGAATTTTCATTACATTTTAAACAATAGGAAGAACTATATATGTATGTTTATATAAAAAAGTGTATAATGACAGAGAGGCAAAGAGAGAAATATTAAGCTAAAATGTCTAAATATTGCTTATAATAGATCATTAATGAATTAATATTTAGAAACTTGAAATATAATGTAGGTTTCTAGTTATATAAAAACAAACAAAAGAAAACTTACAAAAGAACAGATACAAAAGGGAAGATAAAGGATTAACTTACTGATGGTCGCAAAGGATAGATTTTAATGAGTTACGATTATGAGGTTTAATATCAGTACACAGCTCAATTATACTTACATAATAACTCACAGTCTGCCCATTGACTGAAAGTCATTAAAATAACCAATAATTTGGAACAATCTGATTAAAGCCTTTCAAGTAAGCTTTAAACAAAAAGTTAGGGCTGTGGGATTCCAGGATGGTGAGCTGCAAGTAGGCTGCTTCTCGTTTAGCTCCATGACAAGATGAAAAAACTCCAGGACAACTCCATTACCGTAAGGTGTGTTTAGGGGTAAATACTTACTGAAACGCAGTGCTAGTTAGGGGAAATTTTTGGAGGATCAGGAAATGGGTGCAGCAAGTGGAAAAGATGGATTGTATCCATCCAGCTGAGACACAGCAGCTGCAACTGCCATTTCTCATACTCAGCAAGAGAGTGGAGAAGGAGCTAAACCATAACATGCAACCCCATCTACACTGAGAAGTTGTGTTCTATAAAGAACCATGCATTGGGGCCAACGAGACACATCTACTGCATCCCCACTGCGAAAGGGGAGAACAGTGTCTCTCAGAAGCCTGCAAGGGGGAAAATCAGGAGTCTTTTTGAATAGACTGTCAGGTGAGAGTGAGTCAGCAGCTCAGAGTAGGCTACTGCACAATTCTGCCAGGAGCCAGCTATGGTTCAGAAGCTGAACATGGAAAAGGAGGTGTGGAACAGGCCCAGCCTTCATGTAGCACAGGGGGATTTGAGTTAGTGGAGTGCAGGGTTGTCTTGCTCAGCCCTGTCCACCACCACTTGCATGCCTCTCTGGGCCTCTTTCAGCCCCAGCTGCCAGGCACTCAAGCACCACCTGTAGGACCCCTGTCCATAGCAGCCCAGGACCAACAGGAGGAGGATCCCAACTGAAAGTAGCCCCCACCTACATGATGTCCTACATGCCTGTTTGGGCAACTTTTGGTCCTAGCTAGCAGGCACTCAGAACACCACTGGAAGGATCACAGTGCTGGAGAAATCCCCACACAACTGAAAAACAAACCTGGCAGGCCTCTTTTGGTACAAACCCCAGCACAAAATCCAGGATTGATTAGAGGAGGATCCCCAATTGGAGCAGTTACTGCCTACCTGATACCTTGTGTGCCAGTCTGGGTTTCATTTGGTCCTAGCCATCAGATGCTCAGAACACCACAGGAAGCACCCCTTCTGGACAATACCTGCCCAGCTGAAGGACTGGTCCAGTGCTTCTCTGGTTCAGGCCCCAGTACAATGGACAGACTAGAGAAGCATCCCTGCCTGAAGCAAGCCCCTGCCTAGGCCTCTTCTGGTCCTGGTCTGGCAGGTGCCCTGGACAACCCAGGTTCTAATATGCAACCTTGAGCCTGAAACCAAAAGGTGGAGCAAAACAAGGACCCAGGCAGAAGCAGCATCTGGAAGAAAGTGATAATCAAAAAGGTGGTGGCTCATCCAACCCTTTGATTTACAAGGAAAATCACCTGGAGAACTGCCTACTTTCCCAACAGGAAATCTCGTTTCAGAGATCCAGAAGAAGCTATTCAAAAATGAAGAATGAAACTAGGAGAGGTTCACCTCAAACCCACAACTCCCCTAAAAAGGATGCCATGGATAGGGACTGAGATGAAAACTTTGAAAATATCATCAATTATCTTACTAAAAGGAACAATGAATTAAAATAGAACATAATGAATGGATTATGAGAAAACTCAAGATATGATTAACTCTATAATCAAAGACATACTCAAAAGGAAGTAACAAAAGTAAAATCTGTAGTCAATGACGTGTGAGAACCATGGAAAATTTTAATTATAGAGTAAACTTCTATAGAAAACAGAACCTCAACTTTTGAAGAAAGAACTTCTCACAATGAGGACAGGATGAGCAAGCTTGAGGGCAGTGATGACAAAAAAGAAAAAAAAAAACTCACAGAATATGAACAGAATTTTAAAAATATCTGGGATGAAATGGGAGGAAAAAATCTAAGAGGAATTGGGATACAGGAAAAAATCAAAACACAAACCAATAGGATAAGGAACATTCTCAAGGAAATTGATAAAGAAAAATTTTCTCATATAAAAATAGAGTCAGATATGCTCATCCAAGAAGCTTATCAGACACCTAATAGGCCTAATCAAATGAAAAGCTCACCAATACACATCAAATTCAAAATGTACAACAGCAAAATGAAGGACAGAATATTGAAAGTGGCAAAGGAGAAATGCTAAATCATATTCAGAGGCAAACCAATAAGAATCACATTTGACTTTTCAGTTCAGACTCTAGAAGTTTGATGATCATGGAAGGAGCTCTTTCCAGGTCTGAATGAATACAACATGCAGCCAAGTATACTATACCCAGCAAAATTCACCTTCAAATTTATGGTGAAATAGGAACTTTTCATGATAAGAGCAAACTTGCAGCATTTGTGAACAGAAAGCCAGCATTACAAAGAATCATCAAAGTTAAATTCCAGATAGAAGAACAAGCCAACGTTCCTCAAAAAACAAAAAGAGAGGAAATTCAATAAAGGTACAAGGTATCAATAAACAACCAAGGTAGCACAGAACTTACTAATAAAATGCAATGACCATAAACCATAACCACATAACTGTTTTAACACTGAATGTGAATGGCCTCAATTAACCAATCTAAGGACACAGACTAGCAGATTGGATCAGAAAACAAAATCCAACAACATGCTGCTTACAGGAAACCCACCTTACAACCAATGACACCCACAGATTAAGGTGAAAGGATGGAAAAAAAATCTACCAGGAATATGGCCCAAGAAAGCAAGCTGGAATTTCAATTCCAAGAAAGTGGATTTCAAGCATAAATTAATCAGAAGAGATAAAGCAAGCCATTATATCCTACTAAAAGGAACAATACAACAGGAAGAAATAACTGTATATATACTATATATATATATATAGTATATATATAGTAAATATATACTCTCCAAAACTAACATTCCCAACTCTGTGAAAAAAAATGCTCCAAACATAAAAACACTTGTGGACCTCAACACAATAACACCAGGAGACTTCAACACTCATCTGTCACCAATAGACAGATCATCAAAAAAAAAAAAAAAGTAAAGAAATCTCCAGCCTAACAAAAACCATAAATCAAATGGACTTAACAGACATCAATACAATATTCCATTACCAAACTGGATGAATATACCTTCTTCTTAGGGGTGCATGGATCCTTCTCCAAAATAGAACACATTCTAGTTCACAGAGGAAATCTCATAGAACATAAAAAAGTAGATATTATTCCATGCATCCTATTGGAGCATGACACCTAATAATTGAC
Organism: Aplodontia rufa; assembly: GCA_004027875.1. Taxonomy (NCBI): domain Eukaryota; kingdom Metazoa; phylum Chordata; class Mammalia; order Rodentia; family Aplodontiidae; genus Aplodontia; species Aplodontia rufa. The sequence goes on along the minus strand of PVKS010013919.1, from coordinate 3,403 downwards.
AGCAGAAATTATAATAGAAAACAAAAATATACATGGAGATTAAATAGTACCATAAGAAATAAGGAGTGGATTCAAGAATATTTGAGAACAGAAATAAAGAAATATTTGGAAGAGAATGAGAGAGAAGACACAATGTATCGACACATCTGGGACAGCATGAAAGCATTCTTAAGGGGAAAATATGTAGCATTGAGTACCTACATTAAAAATCAGGAGAGATCCCAAATAAATAAGTTTGCGCTTCTCCTTAAATTCCTACAGAAGGAAGAAAATTTAATCTCAAAGCTAGCAGAAGAATGGACATAAGCAAGATCAGAACTGAATACAATGAAATTGAGAACAAAAAAAACCCTGTAAAAATAGTTGACGAAACAAAGAATTTTTTTTAATACATAAAATTGGCAGACCCCTAGTCAATATCACTAAATATAAGGAAATGTAGCAAATCAATAAAATCACCAAATCAAAAGGGAGTAATCACCATTGACCCCATGGAAATCCATCATATTATAAGAACATATGTTGAAAAACTATACTCCTCTAAATTAGATAATCTGAATGACATGGACAGAATTCTATACACATACAATATCCCCAATTTGTCAAAGGATGATTTTGAAATCCTAAACAGTCAGTAACAGGCACTGAAATCCATATAGCAATTAAAAGTCTTCCAAAAAAAGAAAATCCCAGGACCTGATGGATTCCCTGCTGAATTTTACCACACCTATGAGGAGAGCTAACATCTCAACTTATTAAACTATTCCAAGAGATTGAAAAGGAGAGAACTCTCCCAAACATGTTTTATGAGGCAGCCATAGCTCTGATACCAAAATCCAACAAGAACACATCAATAAAGATCACGACAGACCAATATCCTTGATGAACAGTGACACAAAAATCCTTAATAAGGTTCTAGAGAACTGCATTCATAAACACATTGAGGGTCGAGGGTCGGGAACATGGCGACCAACCCACCACCAGTGACCCCGAAATGCTCCTGAGAAATACTTCACGCTGCAGGACTGGAGGCAGTATCCTACGATAGGACCGAGCTCTCAGTGTGGGGGAGCACTACCTGCCCCAGCACTAAATTTATAATGCCAAAGGAAAGGAGCTTTGCATTAACAAATATAAACTGCAAATTTGTTGTGCCCGCTTAATCAGCTCCATAGCTGGGGTGAGGGGAACTACCCCGGAGGGGGGGAAATAGTGCAAGTATTCCAACCTGGTCACAGTGGGCAATGCCTTCTAACCCGCTTCCTAGAGCTGATGCTACCTATAGCTCTTGGACTTAATTGCATGCAAAAGTGAACCTACAGCTGTCTGTGCACCACAGTCTGCCAGCTCAGTCCACCATTTTGAGGTTTCCCTGAGGTTGGAACTGGTCTCTCACTCAGCAAAAGTGAAACCAGACCCATCCTCTATGCGCAAGAACTAGGGACTGGGGTCTCACAGTCAGAAGAACAGTCTTAAATGCCCTGTGACCTGGGCATCCGCTCAGGGAGCTGTGTGGAGCTGGGAACTCCCTCTCTAGCTCTGGTTGCTGCGGGCTTCACAGCTGGGGGGTGGGGAGCTACTCTGGAGGCTAGAAGCTGCACAAGTATTCTAACTGGGTCACAGCAGTAAACATCTTTTCACCCGTGCTCACAGTTTGCAAGAACTGAGTCTCAAGCCCTTTTACTTAATTGCTCACAATAGTGAACCTACAGCTCTGGGTGCATCGCAGCTCAGCAGCAGCTCTGTCCGCCATTTTGAGGTCTCCCTGAGGGTGGAGCCAGTCACTCACTTGACAAAAGTGAAACCAGACCCATCTTTTAAGCACTGACTTGGGACCCCAGTCTCCATGGACAGAAAAACAGAATTTACCACCCTGTGACCTGGCTGACCGCCCAGGGGGCTGTGTGGAACTGAGAATCCCCTCTTCAGCTAGCAGGTCTTACAGGCAGTGACCTCCTGCCCGCCCTCTCACACACCTGAACAGGAGGAGCCTGTGAACAGAACTTGGCACAGTAGGGCATATCCTTCCGAAGGGGACCACCTGCCTCAGACTCTCCAAAATCTAACTGTACCTCTCTAACAAGGCAGAGCCTGACATTAGCCTCAGGAATCTTTGAACAAAAGGGGCAGCCTGGGTTCTTCTTCAGCCTCTGAGTTTTGTGCATAGCCACGTCTCCATAGGTCCTGAGTTTGTCAGGTGGGATGCCCCTGGTGCTTGCAATTGGGAACCACATAAACACTGGCACAACCTGGACCCTCCCTCACACATGTCTTGCCTTGCCTGGACTGTGTCAATCCCACAGAGCAGCTCTTGGAGCTTCTGAAGATCATAAGACACCCAGAGTGGGTCATCAGTGATCCCGGGGAAGTGAGTTTTGGTCAGGCCACTCTCCTTGGAAAAGTCAGAGTCCCACACATCTACACTAGGATTTAATAGACTGCCTACAGCTTCTGGGCCCCCAGCTCAAGAAGATCAGGAGTGCATCTCAGTGTGTGCTGAACTCTATTCTCACAAGAAGCGGGAGAGGGCAGGAGCTTTGACCCCTCTGCAACAGAAAATTTTGAGGAGATCCTCTAAGAAAAACCAAGCCACTGGAGATAACCAAACTGCATCTCAGCTGTGAAGAATCCCCAACTAGATGGCAGATTTGAACACATTCTCCCACGGTACACACTGACCTAGGGGGCAAACAATCAGAACTTTACCAACTAGATCTTTTTTTTTTAAATGGGGATCTGGCTGCCATCTAATGTTATTAATTTTTTAACTTTTAACTTTTTAACATTTTTTGTTGTTGTTTTTAATCATTTTTTTGCTTTTGGGTTATTACTGAATTTGGTGTTCCTTGATGTACATATTTTTCTGTGTGTATGTAATTGTGGTTGGCTCCTACTGTCTGTGTCTTCTTGAACTTAACTGCTGTCTCTATAGCATTGGGATCCAACCAGGAATACTTAATGACAGCAAAATAGCCCTCAGTCTCCTTTGGGCAAAGAAAACCACACTCCATACTAACCTCTTCTTCCCCTGTACTCTGGCAATTCCTAAATATAATCTGTTTCCTGTCTTCATCACCCAAAGTCTTTACCCTACCTGCACCCCATTTCTATGTTTTCCTTATTCCTAATCAAATAACCCCCAATCCCTTGTTCCTCTTTATTCTAAATCAGGTGTTCTAATCTATCTCTCCAATTCACCTCTTGGACTTCCTAGTCATTCCTTCTCCCTACTTACAGAGGCCCTGCTAACTGAAGACACATTCTTCAAAATGGGTACTTGCTTGCTTTCATAATATATAGTGAGAGCTCTCTCAACTGCTTCTATAGGTGCTAATCATCATCATAACTGTTTTAGTTGAAACTGTCTAGTATATGCACCTATAGGCTCTCAAGTTCTCACTGA